>SJYW01052101.1:812249-846340 GCA_006410735.1 Raphicerus campestris
CAGCAGCACGGTAACCCTTGGTGCTTAAAAGCTTTATTTTTTTCTTTTGGGAAGAAAAAAAGAGAATTAAGAACAAGGAGAAGTCATGAGAAACCAGAGATGCCACTCACTAAGGAGTAAAACCCAGTGTCACGTTTATTAGGATTTGGGGGCTATTTTTTGTAAAGGGTAACCTTTATTTATAATCTGCTTTTGATGAGCCAGATCAACTGCTGGTTGAAGTAACAAGCTTAAGCACATCACAAAGCAAGGTCCAAACTCCAAGCCAGAGAGCTCCACCAGTTATTCATACAAGCCCTGTCACCAGCCATATGATCCTGAGCAGAAAAATTAAAATGTTAAGTCACTTTGCTAATTTATAAAACAGGACAAACTATTTGAGAGAAGTCAAGATACAACCAAAGAACCTGGTGTTACATTTTAGCACAATGAAGCTCTAGTTTTTGTTCCAATAGATACAAAAGTTGCCACTAGATTTTTTTTTTTAAACTTCGGTAGTAAATTCACATCTGACTGGTCCTTAGCATCACTATATATACTATATTAAACCTGCATGCATTTCTTAGCTTGTGGGCTTGCTGTGGAACTTCAAGGAAAGGACAATCTATTGCTTCAGCAAAGATCAGAATTTAGCATGGCGAGGCACTATGCAAGCCCTCACTCAGCATGGCCACCACAACTCTTCCTAGTTGGAGTTTGAAATACACAAGGAGCACATGAAGATAGTCTCTGGAGAAACAGGCAATATGCCATTCTTCTTCCAATACTGTGTAATAGAACCTAAGAGAATATTTTCTACCCCCTCTCTTTGGAAGCAGTGTATTCCAGATGGCAGCCAAATGGGTGATCAGTAGTGTGTGCTGAGCAGCAGAATGCAGAGGAGATGCAGGCATACCCTTGGTCCATTAGCCTGGGATCATCCCAATTTAAAAACAAAAACAAAAACAAAAAAACTGTGTTTAGCTGTTGGCACAAAATGAAATGACTTTTTTCTCAGGATAAAGGAATTTAGGTATTTTAACATGTGCATTACAGTAGAAAACGTCTCCTATCCCATGAGCAATTGAGAGCATTTCCTTCTTTCCCTGGATACTCTCTTTTACTGTTCAGTTTCCATGGCTCCTTCTTGGAGTGAATGTGTGCACTCTGAGAGGGGCAGGCTAAGCGTCCTCTGGCTGGATCCCTGGAGCCTAGAACTGTGTCTGAAACACACGAAGGCACTCAAGGAAAAGATGGGTTCCTTGGGTAAGCCAGGGATTCTTCTGTGCTTAGGTACTGATAGCTAGATATGAGGGCATGGGCACAAAACAGGATACATGGGTATCCTGTTACATGTAACAAACCTACAAGAGATTACTTTAATCTCTTAAAAGTCTTCATTCTCAGTATACCTCACTACACCATGCAACAGTAATTCTTCACTACTTCCCCTGTGAAGACCTTCTCAAATGATCATGTAGCAGGATCCGTTAGGCCAAACATTAAGCCTCCACTTGCGAACTAGTAGAATTCCTTGGGCTTCATTTATGTCAGAAGCAAATGGGCAAATACAATCCAAAGTGGCAGAGGATTCGTAGATAGGTGAGAGGGAGTGTCAGTAGGTGGGCAGGCTATAATGGACCCCCAAAAAGGCCACGGGGCTTCCTCAGTGGCTCAGGAAGTGGTAAGCCATCCGAGGCTTACCTCGGAATCCTCAGGCAACACAGGAGACAATGCAAGAGACGCAGGTTCAGCCCCTGGAGCAGGAAGATCCGCTGCAGGAGGGCACGGCAACCCACTCCAGTATGAGTGCCTGGAGAATCCCACGGACAGACGAGCCTGGCGGGCTACAGTCCATATGGCCCCAAAGAGTCAGAGACAACTGAAGCGACTTAGCACCAAAAAGGCCATGAAGAGCGTCAGGACACTTTATAAGGGAACATCTCAATGCATTTGGTGCACTGTAGGAAGGCAGTCTAGCAAGGCGGTTAACAACACTGACTCCAAGACAGAATGTGAGCTGCTGGATCTGCCTCTTGACGCCCTGGATGAACTTGAACAAGTTAATTACACACATTGATTCAGTTTCCCTCTCTAGAGAAGTAATGGTATCAACCCTCCTTTGGAGAGTTATTATGAGGATTAAATAAGATAGTATAGTTATGGTGCTTAGTATGATACCTGTGATGTAGGAGAATTGCAATCACTGTTTGGGAAAATTAATTGAGATAATGGCTTGAAAGAGGAAAATGAAAGAACATTTCAAAAACTGCCAATTCAAATTATCACGCGCCTCTAGGAGTTTGACAGTTTTGTATAAAACTGAACATGCATTTACCACCTGACCTAGCAAATGCACTCTCAGGCATTTATCTCAAAGAAACAAACCACCAGGTTGAACTCAAAAAAAACTGTAAACTTACATCTATAGGAGCTTTATCTGCAATATTCCAATTCTAGAAAAACCCAGATGCCCTTCAATAGATGAATGACTGAACAAACTGAGTTACATCCATCTGTACCACAGAGTATCACTGAGGGGGCTGGTGGGGGAAGGACCTGGCAGTCAGATGAATTACTGCCGAGTGAGCAGCCAACCCCAAAAGGTGGCACACTATATGACAGTATCCGTCCAATATGCTTGAAGTGACAACAGGTAACTGAGAGCCAGGGGTCAAGGGTGGGCTCCATGTGGCTGTAAAGGGCAACAGAAGGAATCTTTGTGATGGTGGAACAGTCTTATACCTTACTTGTAGTGATGATTACATGACTCTATGCATACGATAAAAATGCAAAGAACTGGGCTTCCCTGGTGGTCCAGCAGTTAAGAATCCGCTTGCCAACACAGGAGATACAGGTTCAATCCCTGGTCCAGGAAGATGCTGCATGCCATGGAGCAACAAAGCCCAGGCCCCACAACTACTTAGCCTGAGTAGTACAACTACTTAAGCCCAAGCCCCTACAGCCCATGCTCGGCACCAAGAGAAGCGACCGCGATGAAAAGCCCACCCACAGCAATGAAGAGTAGCCGCGACTCAACACAACTAGGGAAAGCCCGTGAGCAGCAAAAAAGACTCAGTGCAGCCATTAAAAAAAAAAAAAAAGCATAGAACCACACATACACATACACACGCTCCCCACAGACACAACTGGGTACGTGTAAACTGGTGAAGCATGAATAAACTTTGTGGATGTGACAATGTCAATTTCTTGATTTTGATAAACTACAGTTATAAACAATGTACCATTGAGGGAGACTGGGTACTGTGTATCCAGGACCCTTGCAGGGGAAAAGCTTGAATGGAAGCATTTCTGGATATGTAACTCCAGAGCTTTGAGGCAAAGAGAATACTTTCAATTAAGATTTAAATTATGTACTGCAGAAAATCAGGAGTGAGCCATATTTTACTCTCAAAGAGCTGCCATCTCTTTGGAGATAAGACAGTCCTATTTGTGTCTGTGTAAAGCAGGTAGGACTTTACAGCCCCTACACGTAGTGAATTAAAACTAAGAAATCTGGAAGTAAAAATGCGTATCCTAGAGGCAAGCAAAATAAATCTACTCCAATCTAAGCAAAAGAATTTATGGAAAGCATTAGGTAGCTCATCTCCCAGGATCACTGGGCGGCATGATTCGGGATTGGCAAACTACAGCCAAATCCACACATAGTCTACAGCCCTTTTCATACTGTAACAGCAGAACTGATTAGCTGTAACAAAGATTGTATGTCCCACAGAGTCTGAAATATTTACTAGGAGGCCTTTTATAGAAAAAAAAAAATACAAGCCAACCCCTAGGCTCAATAACCAAGCTCAGGGACTTCCCTGGCAATCCAGTGGTTACAATGCAGGTTCAATCCCTGTAGGAGAACTAAGACCCCACATGCTGTGCCAAGGAAATTTTTTTAAAGTGAGAGAGAGATAACCAAGCTCAGGAACCAAACCAGTGAAGTCAGTTAGGCCCCTCCACTGCCATCACCGTTGTAGTCACTGACAAAATTGGTGACTTCGTCTCTGCAAAACCAGCAACAGATCCAAAGTCCAGAACAGCTGTCTGTCATTGGTTGAGTCCAGGTTACATGTCCCCACCCTAGCTGCAAGGGAGGCTGGAAACTTGAGCATCACACAGACTATGCCTGCACCAGGACTCATAGAATGGGGAAAGCCCAATCAAGAAAGTGATCTCAGAGAACAAGCAGCCAAAAACACAACGGAGAACAGGGATGTGGTGTGGACAAAACCATCAACCACAAGCCAGCTAGGTAGTTATTATTTTCTGTGGTTCAACCCAAACACTGGGTTTACTGCCAACTTGACCAATAAGAGGTGCTAATTGTTGTCACTATTTGCTAAGCCTGGGTTTCTATTTGTGTACTTCCATTTTCAGTTTTTCCTTAGATCTTTAACATTTTTTATCCTTAGTCTAGAAATGCTTCGATTATTTTAAATGCTCTTAGTCGGGTAGACAGGAAGGGCAATATCCAAGTTCAGGAGTCTCTTCAAGTGTGTGTGCTTATGAAGCTAATTTTAAAAGACAGAGCAAACCAGGCAGACTTAATGTTCTAACAACTTCCTAGCAGCAAACAGGTTCTGTCAACCATAAAGTAACACCTTCTCTCCTGGACTGACTTTAAGACAAATGACTATCTTGTCTGTACAAAGCAGGAGCCAAAAAGGCCCAGCAATGTAAAGCTTGCAAGTAAAGAGAGACAAACAGGGGGAGAAGGTGGTGTTTTCAAAGATTATCTCATCCACAGCATCCTTTCATTTTATATGGTTCCATAAATCTTAAGATAGCATGGATCACATTCCACATCTAGGATTCCTAACTCAAAGATTTCATTAACTTCCAGTTCACGAAGGCCAAACTACTACCAACTGGGATGGAGGTGGAACTACTGATGGGATGAGGTTGGTGTGGGGCATATATGAGATGGATATCCTCAGTGCTGAAGCCAAATCTTACAAGATCTAAGATCAAGGCCCTTCAAATATAGTCATCTCCCCAAAATACACCAACACCCACTGGGTTTTAGAATTGTCCTTGAATTCCCTTCAGTAGCTTTTCGTTCTTCCCTGGGATGACTCATAGCTCATGGGATCCCTCTCTTTCCTTAAGAGATGAAAACCTATGGTCACATATCAGCGACCCACCTCTTCAGAAATGGGGCATGGAATTTCTGCTCGTGGGAAGCCACATCAATTTCAAAGGAAGACACCACAACCACCCCCCCAAAATTTAAAACCAAGAGTTGTGGGAGACAACATTCAAAACTTAAAGCCCAAAGGTAACTTCAGCAATCTGCCAAAAATGATTTTCCAGAGCTGAACAGAGGCTTGACACAGTAGGTGACACCTCTTTATGAGCTCCAAGAACTCCAGGGCACATGATTAGCACCCAATTAGTTATTAATAACTAAATATTCACACATCTGCTGAATCTCCATAGGTGCGCAACATAATTTACATGTGATTGTCATTATCTGTTAGGGTAGGTGCTGTATACATAATGGATTTGATTTCACAGAGCCTGAAGGGCAAGGGTGGTGGCAGGGTTGGGACTGGGAGCCTAATCTCTTCTTTTCTTCAGGGTGTAAATGGTCAACTCAGGCAGAAATGGTATGCCAGCTGATCTGGAAGAGGTAAACTAAAGTATCATAGAATACAATCAGACTGACCAGGTAACATGCATATGCTCACTACAGTCCCCAGTGCCACATTAGATGCCTTAAATGCTTCTCAGAAAGCCACCATCTCGATAATTATTATTTATAGAGCTGTTATTACATACCAGGCTTTCCTTTCATCACTTCAAACACACGCAGTATTTCATTTATTATTTCATTTACTCCTCACAAGCACCCCGTGAGGTGGGCCCAATTCTTATCCACCATTTCACATATGGGGAAACTGAGGCACGGGTTCATGTGTCTTGTCAAAATCATGAAACTACACGTGGCACGGCAATTTCCAAACTCGGTTCTATGTACACAACAGCCTTTGCTTTTAACCACTAAGCTAGAGTTCACCACTGTCCTCTGAGGCTTTTGACAGAATCCACAAGGGGTTTATAAGGCTAAGGAGGGGCCCTGAGGACCCCCTGTTTGCTGGGCTCCCTTCATAGAAGGCTTGGTTAGGGGTCATGCTTTCACCATCAGTACTGTGATGAGTGACCTCATCTCTGGATGGTACTGCCTTTCATTTTTTAAAATGGGACTTCCTTGGTGGTCCAGTGGCTAAGACCCCATGATCCCAATGCAGAGGGCCTGGGTTCGATCCCTGGTCAGGGATCTAGATCGCACAAGCCGCACCCAAGAGTTCAAATCTCTTAACTAAAAGATCCTGCAAGTCCCAACAAAGATCACTATCCCATTGCCAACTAAGACCAGAACAGTCAAAAAATAATTTTTTAATATTTGTTAAATAAAAATTAAAAAATAAAATGAGCCTCCTATAATGTTTCTGCTGTATACAGACACACAAAAAAAACCTCTCTCAACACGTTCCCACCTCCAAACCAAACATCTCACTCTACAGTTACTAAAGTTCCCTTCTGCAGAGATGAGAAATGGACAGGCTCGTGGGGGGAATTTGGAAACACAAACCAATGTCATATCCATCCTTCTCAGGATGACCAAGGCCCACATTCAGGCCAGCGTGAGAAAAGGAGAAAATAGAACAGAGATATGCAAGGGGCAGAAGGGGCAGAACTCTCATCACAAATGAAAAGTTTATAAAAGTCTCTAAACAACCCTAGCAGCTGGGTGCAACCAAGCCACCCAAGGCAAAGCAACTTGAAACAGTGAGTCTTTTCCCAAACCTGCATGAAATATGAGCACCCGAGAGTCATCTTGCAGTTTCATTTTCAGCATTCCATTCTTCAGTTCAGTTCAGTCGCTCAGTCATGTCCGACTCTTTGCGACCCCATGAATCGCAGCATGCCAGGCCTCCCTGTCCATCACCATCTCCCAGAGTTCAACCAAACTCAGGTCCATCGAGTCGGTGACGCCATCCAGCCATCTCAGCCTCTGTCGTTCACTTCTCCTGCCCCTATCCCTCCCAGCATCACAGTCTTTTCCAATGAGTCAACTCTTCACATAAGGTGGCCAAAGTATTGGAGTTTCAGCTTTAGTATCAGTCCTTCCAAAGAACACTCAGGACTGATCTCCTTTAGAATGGACTGGTTGGATCTCCCTGCAGTCTCAAGGACTTTCAAGAGTCTTCTCCAACACGACAGTTCAAAAGCATCAATTCTTCAGGGCTCAGCTTTCTTCACAGTCCAAAGCTCACATCCATACATGACCACTGGAAAAATCATAGCCTTAACTAGATGGACCTTGGCTGGCAAATAATGACTCTGCTTTTCAATATGCTATCTAGGTTGGTCATAACTTTCCTTCCAAGGAGTAAACATCTTTTAATTTCATGGCTGCAGTCACCATCTGCAGTGATTTTGGAGCCCAAAAATAAAGTCTGACACTGTTTCCACTGTTTCCCCATCTATTTCCCACGAAGTGATGGGACCAAATGCCATGATCTTCATTTTCTGAATGTTGAGCTCTAAGGCAATTTTTTCACTCTCCTCTTTCACTTTCATCAAGAGGCTTTTTAGTTCCTCTTCACTTTCTGCCATAAGAGTGGTGTCATCTGCATATCTGGGGTCATTGATATTTCTCCCAGCAATCTTGATTCCAGCTTGTGCTTCTTCCAGCCCCGTTCCATTCTTACAAAGGGAATTTTACCTTCAGATGAACACATATGAGAGCATAGGCTGGGGCTCATTGCTTTTAGCTGGATGAAAATATTGAATATTCAGTACATTTTATAGGTGCTATACGGCCACTTGTAACTAACAGAAATGGCAGCTTCCTTGCCAGGCTCCAGTAAGAATACTGTTTCTTTTGAAAATCCAAGGAAAAGGTAGTTGTGTGAATATTCACAGACACCTAGACAAGTTTATAAGATACAAGGATACTGAAAATATGGGGCCTGAATTCAAGAAGCTTACTATTCTGAAAGAAAAAAGAAATTTATCCAGAAGAAAATTAAGAACATTTCACATGCAAAGCATGTAAGCAAAAGCTATCAGAAACACTGGGGATGGATGGATATTGCCTTAGAACTTCCAAGGAATTTGTTTAAGGAAATAAAGGTATGTGCTCAGTTTTAGTTAGAAGAATTTTAATTACAGCACCCATTGTAATACAAAAATCATAAGTACCATTTATTTAACAATAAAAAAATTGTTCCTAAAATCATCATTAAAGATTAAATGCAAGCATTAAAGACTTCTTGATAGTCAATTTTCAAAGGTTTTAAACAGTATTTAATGGCCTAGGACAATATGGAAAATAAACAATTCACTTAGAGCAGGTTATAACGGAGGATAACAGTATTCACTTTTACCCAAAAAAGAAAAACCTAGACAAGTTACATAGATACAAATAAACAAAAATATTCAAAGCAACTAACTCAAAGATAGATTATTTTATCTGCATTTGTTAAAATGAACACATATGGCTTTCATACAAGGGAAAGCTTTTTTGGAGAGATCTTATCATATCTGTCTTTTTATTTCCAATTATGGAAATTTCCAACACTGAGATAAATAGAAGCCCCATATACTCAAGGCCCAGCCATGAACCCATAGCCAATCATGTTCCACAATGCCTACCTATATTCCCTCCTGAGTATTACTTGCAACCTACCTGAATTATGGGCTTCCCAGTTGGCACCAGCAGTAAAGAACCTGTCTACTAAAGCAGGAGACACAGGAGTTGTGGGTTTGATCCCTGGGTCAGGAAGATCCCCTGGAGGAGGAGTTGGCAATCCACTCCAGTATTCTTGCCTGGAAAATTCCATGGATAGAGGAGGCTGGTGGGCTACAGTTCATGGGGCCACAAAGAGTTGGGCAAGAGTGAGCACAAAGATTCTCTAAAAAAAATCTGTATTATATAATTTCATTCAAAAATATTTAAAAGACAGGGTTTTTTAAAAACACACACAGCAGAACTATTATCACCCCCTAATAATTTAAAGATAGCTCCCTAATACTGTCCCATTTCTAATGCCTAGTTTTTACTAGTTAATTCATTTGAATTAGGATTCAAGTAAGGATTCAGAGTCACTGATATGTCTTTTTAAATCTTTACAGATTTTCCTCTTCGTTTGCCCCTGCAATTTTTTCATTAAAAAAATCCAGATCCTTGGCTAGTCTGGAATTTGCCTGTTGTATTCCTACAGTGTCATCTACCATGTTTTTCAGTCCTCTCTAATTCCTGGAAATTGGTAGCTGGATAGTTGAACAGGTCAAGGTGTTTTGTTTATGGCAGGAGGAGCAGGGCATTGCAAGAGTACTTCTGAAGAGGTTAATGTGTTCCACTATTAAAGGCTCATATTCTGTTCCCTCCATGATACTACACATCGATGCCCTATGCCTAGATCGTCAGTTGCTACGTGGAATGCAAAACGGCCATCCTCAATTTTTGTTACTGAATTATTCATCGTTTTTAGCTACAACAATTTCATAGAGGAAAAACAGCCCCTAAAGCACAACTCGGTTACTCAATATTGGGAGCTATTCTTAAGTTTAAAATACATATATACATGCACATCTAAGTTTCCACTACACCGAGAATGATCAGAAGCTCCAACCAAAAGCCTCATTGCTGTCAAGTCAAATCTGGAGTTCAAAGGGTTCCCCAAAAGGTCAGGATGGACACAGCTGAATTTAAGTCACTTGGGTCTACTCACCTGAGCACAGTAAAGCCAGCCTACCGACCCTGGGTAGTGGAGAAGAAAAGTGTAGCATTTATTCTAACGTACCAGGAGATCCCCTGGAGAAGGGATAGGCTACTCACTCCAGTATTCTTGGACTTCCCTTGTGGCTCAGCTGGTAAAGAATCTGCCTGCAATGTGGGAGACCTGGGTTCGATCCCTCGGTTGGGAAGATCTCCTGGAGAACGGAAAGGCTACCCGCTCCGGTATTCTGGCCTGGAGAATTCCTTGGACTGTATAGTCCATGGGGTCACACAGAGTCGGACATGACTGAGCGACTTTCACTTTCACCAGGACAAGGAATCTGACAGCTAATACTCAAAAAGCCTAAACTCTCCCATGAGTTTCTGGAAAGCATATTTAAAGGCAAAGTGAGGGGCCCAGGGTTGTGATCAGCCGTTGCACAACTCTCTGATTGGCTGATGGTGTCACAGGGGGTTAGTAACGTGATCCATCCTTTGTCTCCACTAGGTCTGGGGGCTCAAGGTCATCAAATAGTTTATCTCTCGCATTTGGTGGGGGGTTTTAGCATCTGTAAAACAGCTCAGGAAATGTGTGCCTGATACTATGATCTAAGAACTTCAGAGAGGAGCTAAAGCAGAGGGCATGAGGGAAGGGCCTGTCCCAGGACGGCCTCAAGGAGTCCTGCAGGGTTACACACAGCACAAAGGGCAGCCTAGGGCACACACATGGAATCCCCATGGAATTCACTCTCTGCAGTGCCCAGCAGCACAGTCAGACCTGTGCTAGGGATGGGGGCACCTCTCCCTGACATGGGCCCAGCCGAGTCCAGCTCTGGGTAACAGCCCACTCCTCCATGGCTCTGCCAGAACCCTCCAAGGACCCTCCCTGGGCTACACCCCAAATCGGAAACAAGCATCATGAACCACACAGAAAATCCCCAGAGGCCAGCAGAGAAAAGTCCTCACAGGAGGGCAACAGAGCAGAGAGAAGTGACAAACTGTACATGAGAAAAATGGAATCCACAGTCGCAACGCAATTTAACGATGGCTTTACAAATCGAGAGGCTGGCGGGCCCGAGGCAAGAACAACGCACACCCTGCCATAGGGTCAGGTTCTGCGGCTGCAGGGCAGCTCCAAGGCTGTGAAAAATGGCCAGAGGAGCAGATTTAATAACTCAGGGTCAGCACATGGGGCCTGCCTTACTCCTTTGATTTCTATAAGCTAACAATACAGGCGAGTGGGGAGCATGAAAACACCACCACAGGTAATGCCTACCTTGGCTTCCGCAGCCAGCCCACAGGACCCCTCTCTGGGGCTTCCAGGAGGAGGCTGGCCATGACCTCCTACTGTCCACCAGGTCTCCTCAGAAAGCATTCATTAGCTAAATGTACAGCAGCCCACACGAAGGGGCCTGAGCCATTAAATATAAATGCAAAACAACATTAGACCCATCCATCCTAAATCTCAGCTCTTTGCAGCAGGCAGAATTTACTTCCTGCTTTTAATTTTTCTAAGAGGCATATGCAACAAAATTCTAATAGCCCAGCAACAAAATTCTAATAGCCCAGGAGTATGCCTCTAGATTTGGGCTCCACTCCTCCCAAACCAAACAAAGAAATTGTTGTGTTTTTTTTTTTATCTTAACCACTGTCAGATTTCAGGGGGCATCTGCTGACACTCCTAAACCGGATTAAGTTTCTATATAAATACTAAAGGACCATCCTTTTAAACAAGAACCACAAGCCTATCTGGAGCAGGTCAAAACAGAAACGATGGTAGGTAAGCCTTAAAGGAACTGGAAACATTTACCTAAATGAGAGTCAGAACAAACTCAGTGCTCTTCCTTCAAAAATTAAGAAAAAGAGTGGCAGAGAAGAAAGCAAAGAGGAATAAGCATTCGCAAGATCTCTCTTCGTCAAATTAATATACGTAATTATTAGCTAACCAACCACTCACAATGCACCTGACTTCCACAGGATAACCACGTGCTGTGGCTTCCTGCTCTCCGGAGGTTTTCATTTTGTCCCATGCACATAAAGGCAGCTCACAAGTGGCACGGTGGCAAAGAATCAGCCTGCCAATGCGGGAGACACAAGAGACACAGGTTTGATCCCTGGGTCAGGAAGATTCCCCTGGAGTAGGACAAGGCAACCCACTCCAGTTTTCTTGCCTGGAAAATCCCATGGGCAGAGAAACCTGGCAGGCTACAGTCCAGGGGGTTGCAGAGTTGGACAGGACTGAGCATACACACATATTCACACAGGCACTCAAAGGGGCAAAGGTTTCTATTCATTGTCATATCTCAGTTGCAGGAATAAAGCTTTATGGTGGGTGTTCTCTACATATTTGAGAAAAAGTGGGGAAATGAAGAAGGGAGACAGGAATTTTATCCATTTCACTAGAATCAGGGGTATTTCTGAGCTAACAGGATACTCCAAGGAGATGGTCAAAGAGCTAGGCTTCAGATTCCTCTCTGCAAATAAGTCTTCATTTTCATGAAATCAGAAAACCTGCCTGGACCTTCTCCAGCTGAAGTTGGCAGAGCTTTCCCCCGATCTCCTGCCAATGGCCACACTATCTTCTTCAGAGCCCCCTACCACAGTGAAGGGGGACCATGCAATCCATCAGCTTCTCTGATCTGCAAACACCTTCCCTCTTAAAGCATTGAAGGAGGAGGAAAGGAGCTCCAAAGACGGAGGCCCTGTTTCTGTGTCAAGACTCATTTCCTAAAAACCTGAAATCCAAAATGAACAAAGGAGGAGGACTGTTTAATGATAAAACTCAGGCTGTGAAGCAAACAACAAGGACACGCACATCACAAGCAGCGTCAACAGGTGACTTCTTTCCTCTAAGCCCTGTCTGCCTCCTCAGTTAAATGGGTAACAGTAGCCCCTTTGCAGGGTCACACGAGGATTAAATATGATACCGTACAAAAAGAACAGAGTCTGACCCCAACACAGGCTCAACAAGCTGTGTTCAGCAGGAGGAAGAGAATAATGAACATGATGAAGATGACGATGAAGATGATGAGCGCATCTCTCCCACACACTAGAGAGAAGGGCTGTTTTTAGTGTTGGAAACAGCCAGGTTATATACCCCGCGTCCAACTCTTGATTTCTCCAGAGGGTAGCTTTCATTCTGGGGAGAGACAAGGCAGTGATGGCTGTCCCTTGCCCACCAACCGCTTCAGCTTCATTTCCTCCCTTAAGGCTGCTATGAATTTTTATGCTCACATGAAGCGCTCAACCGGGAAACGAGGCTGTCAATCGTGGACCAGGGGCAGGACACTCTGAGAGCGAAGACAGGGTGAGAGAAATGTCTAGAAGGCTGGCAAGTGGTAGGAGGCAACACACTGAGCATCTCCAGAGGAATACAGGTCCAATTAAAGACAGGCATAGCATCTCGAATGCTCTGCAGGGCACCCCCCCCATGCCTACCCCTGAGCCTGGTACATGCTAAGTTTTTACTGAACAAAAAATAGAAAATGATGCAACAGGAGACTAACGCATCACCCTGATCCATGGAAAGAAAAGTGGCAGCTCTCAAGAGTGAGTGATATTCTTCCACTGAGCATCCAGTAATGTACACTGATCCTTTTCTTTTCTTTTTATTTTTTGCTGTTTTTATGTTTTTAATTCCAATATAGTTTATGTACAAAATTATGTAAGCTACGGGTGTACAGCATAGTGATTCACAATTTTAAAAGTTTATACTCTATTTATAGTTACTATAAAATACTGGCTATATTGCCTGTGTTATATAAAATATCCTTTCAGGTTACTCATTATACAGGGCTTCCTCGGTGGCTTAGAGGGTAAAGAGTTTGCATGCAGTGCGGGAGACCTGGATTCAATCCCTGGGTCAGGAAGATCCCTGGAGAAGGCAATGGCAATCCACTCCAGTACTCTTGCCTGGAGAATCCCATGGACAGAGGAGCCTGGTAGGCTACAGTCCATGGGGTTGCAAAGAGTTGGACATGACTAAGCAACTTCACTTTCCCTTTACTCATTATATACACAAGTGGTGGCTTTTGTCACCTAGAAACAATCCAATGCTTCAGGTTTACAGAAGTNGATTGATAAATACCTATTTATATTATACACACACATATATGCATTTAATTATGTTTTAGTTACCTGCAAACTTGAAAACTTCTGGTTTACAAAATCAAAGAAAAGAATACATCTTATAACCAGAGTTTCATGGATATACAACCTGCAACCTCCCAGAAAAAATCACTTTCTATCAAAAGGCTCATCTCTGGGGCAGGGTTTCTCAAAATGGGGTCGAAAGACCACTGGAGTATTTTCAAAACAAGTTCAAGGATTTTTATTTCTACAATAATCAAAAAAAAAAAAGCATCCCTATTTATGAATACCAAACCAAGCAAGAACTCTGATAAATGGCAGTCAAAAGACATTTCAATGCCGTAAAACAAGTATCTTCTGTTTGTGGGGCTTGGATAAATTCACAGGGTTCTTACAAAGTATTTCCCCCTTTGATAAGGGGTATGTATGTAAATCTGAGAAATACTACTTTCTGTACAGTTCTGACATTTCACTAAACAGAAAGAAATCATCTACATACAGATATTAATTTAAATATTCTTAATCTTGGATACCAAAAAAAAAAAAAAAACTCAGAATCATTTCCATGACAGTATCTAAAGAGAATCAGTACAAAGATAGATGCCTCTCTTCCCTCAGGCTTTTTGGTTTTTCTAAGCCCTCAAAGTGTGTGTGAAGTCACTCAGTCGTGTCCGACTCTTTGCGACCCCGTGGACTGTAGCCCACCAGGCTCCTCTGTCCATGGGATTCACCAGGCAAGAATACTGGAGTGGGCTGCCGTTTCCTTCTCCAGGGGATCTTCCCGAACCAGGGATCGAACCCAGATCTCCTGCATCGGAGGCAAACACTTTAACCTCTGAGCCACCAGGAAAGTCCTAGCCCTCAAAGGACCGGGCTAAATGAATATCTGCAAATGGTAATTTAGGACCACAAAACTACAGCTGAAGGTTTGACAAATCTCAGGACAAGAAACTGCGTTTTAAAAGGCAACCAGGAATGTCTTCTTTAAAGTATGTCCTTNAGATGCCTCTCTTCCCTCAGGCTTTTTGGTTTTTCTAAGCCCTCAAAGTGTGTGTGAAGTCACTCAGTCGTGTCCGACTCTTTGCGACCCCGTGGACTGTAGCCCACCAGGCTCCTCTGTCCATGGGATTCACCAGGCAAGAATACTGGAGTGGGCTGCCGTTTCCTTCTCCAGGGGATCTTCCCGAACCAGGGATCGAACCCAGATCTCCTGCATCGGAGGCAAACACTTTAACCTCTGAGCCACCAGGAAAGTCCTAGCCCTCAAAGGACCGGGCTAAATGAATATCTGCAAATGGTAATTTAGGACCACAAAACTACAGCTGAAGGTTTGACAAATCTCAGGACAAGAAACTGCGTTTTAAAAGGCAACCAGGAATGTCTTCTTTAAAGTATGTCCTTAAAATTCCACAAGACTGAGTCAGCGCTCCAAGTGATAACTGAAATCTAATTATAATGCACAGATTATATACAGTTTTCTTAACAAGATTATTCCAGTGTGAATAAATAACAACTTCAGATTTGAATGATAAGGTGGCTATCCTGGTTTATCATCATCACAAGCAGATAAGATCCTCAGTCAAACCTGGACTGTGTTCTACTGCAGGACTTTTCCGTACATAGTGACCAGCTGAGTTTCAGATGTGACTGACATCTTTGCAGCACAAGGGCAACAATGATAAATACACACACACACAAATGCTGGACAGCACTGGAAACTGGGATTGCGTGCATGCATGTACAACTCTTTGTGACCCCAGGGACTGCAGCCCGCCAGGCGCCTCTCTCCATGGGGATCCTCTAGGCAAGATATTGGAGAGGGGTGCGACGCCCTCTTCCAGGGGAAACTCCCCAACCCACAGATCAAACCTGTGTCTCCTGCATTGGCAGGCTGATTCTTTTCCACTGAGTCACCTGGGAAGCCTTGGAATCTGAGCAACTCCCAGGAAATCAGAAGGCCCACAGGTGTGTGCTCTACAATCGCCAACAGCTTCATTTCTGCAGTGCCAGAGCTGGAGACACAGGACCTGCCTGATCTATGTGGCGCCAGCTCTGGCACTGGGACAGCCACAGAAAGTTCTCTACCCTCCATCTTCTTCCCTGAAATACATCCCTTACCAACATGCCCCACACACACTGAACAGCTGGTAAGGATCCTTTCATGCAGTTCGTTCAGTGACCTTGTAAAATAAGTGCTCCTACTGGCCTCCCTTTCCAGATGAGAAAATAAACCAAAGTAAACTTCAGGGAACCTGCCCAAGGTCATTCTGATAATAAATGGTCCCAGAGTCAGGGTTCAGATTCTCATCTGCGCTGGAATAGGAAACAACTCAATATAAGAAATTGGCACAGATAACCCTGTCATATCAGAACAACTTGGTGCTGGAAAAAATAAAAGGACATTTTTACAGCCTTAAATACTTCATATTAGCATAAAAGTATATCACTTCCATAACTTCCACAGTGGTCCAGTGGTCAAGACTCCATGCTTCCAAAGCAGGGGGTCCAGGTTCGATACAGATCGGGAAAGTAAGATCCCATGTGTTGTGCAATGCCACTAAAAAATAAATAAATACTCTTCTAGATAATTTTTTTGTTTCCCTATTTGCACACAGACCAGTAGCTGGAGATGTTACCTCCTCCACAGTAACAAGTCGTGTGACTGAGAAGCCACCCTACACTGAACAGTATTTTGATCTACAATTTGGATGAGGCCAGAGGCTGGAAATTTAAAGAACAGACAGTATACAAGGTTGAAATGAACAGATCACACAATCAATCAAAGAACCAAAATGTCAAAGAATCCAGCAAAGTGGAACCTGACTAAAAACCAACAATAGGAGATTTTAACCATATAAAATACTATATTCAGATTGATCAATAAGTAATGCAGTTCAGAAACATAAAGAGACCANACAAGGTTGAAATGAACAGATCACACAATCAGTCAAAGAACCAAAATGTCAAAGAATCCAGCAAAGTGGAACCTGACTAAAAACCAACAATAGGAGATTTTAACCATATAAAATACTGTATTCAGATTGATCAATAAGTAATGCAGTCCAGAAACATAAAGAGACCAGACTTTTGACTGAACAGTTCAGTCAAAAAAGCATTTGGAACAAACGTTAATACCGGCATGATTCTTAACAGCCAAACACTGAAAACTATTCAAATGCCCATCAAGTGATGAATGTATAAACATAACATGGTATATTCGTGAATGGACTATTATTTGTCCATAAAAAGGAATAAAGTTCTGATACATGCAACAAGACAGATGAATCCTGAAAAGCATTCTACTATGTGAAAAAAGTCAGGGACAAAAGGCCACATATTTATGATTTCATTTTTAGGAAGTGTCTGGAATAGGCAAATTTATAAAAATACAATAGATTAGTAGCTGCCTAGAGCTAGGAGGAATTAAGGGAAAATGAGGATGGGATGATTGAGAAAACGTAAAGGGTTTCTTTTGAGGGTGATGAAAATGTTCTTAAATTGAACCGTGTAGTGGTGGCTTCCCTGGCAGGGCAGATGGTTAAGAATCTCCCAGCAGTGTGGGAGACCCAGGTTCGATCCCTGGGTCACGAAGACCCCCTGGAGAATGGAATGGCTACAGTAGTATTTTATATAGTACTATATATAAAATAGATAAGTAACAAGAACCTACTATATGACACAGGGAATTATATTCATTACCTTGTAACAAAGTATAATATAAGAGAATGCTAAAAATACATATATATTTATATATGTACGCTGGTTAGTCGCTTCAGTCATGTTCGACTCTGTGCGACCCCAGAGATGGCAGCCCACCAGGCTCCGCCATCCCTGGGATTCTCTAGGCAAGAACACTGGAGTGGGTTGCCATTTCCTTCTCCAATGCATGAAAGTGAAAAGTGAAAGTGAAGTCGCTCAGTTGTGCCCAACTCAGGGACCCATGGACTGCAGCCCACCAGGGTCCTCCATCCTTGGGATTTTCCAGGCAAGAGTACTGCAGTAGGGTGCCACTGCCTTCTTGGTTTATATATGTATATGTATACCTGAATCATTTTGCTGTACATCTGCCTGGAAAATTCCATGGACAGAGGAGCCTGGCAGACTACAGTCCACGGGTCACAAAGAGTCAGACATGACTGAGCAACTAAAATAAAAAAGGAACAGTGGTGACAAAACTGTGTAAATATAAGAAAAGTAGTTTACATGGGTGAATTATATGGCATATAAGTTCTATGTCAATATAGCTGAACTACATCCCTCTCCAAAAAGAAAAAATCTGGAGTATTTAGTTGCCTATAAATTTAAATAGAGGCAGCAATATATTATAAGTGTTAAGAAAGTTAACTTGACCCTCAGACTGGCTCAGAGTAAGAAACAACTTATACAACAGTGAAAAAGATCAGCAACACGCTGTAGTGAGTTCTTCCGCACTGAAAGAATTTAAGCAGAGATTACTGGACATTTCAGTCCACCTATAACCAAAGGTATTTATTACAACTGTGGGCTGAAAGCTGGAAGAAACTGTCTCTACAATACTAAAATTCTAATATTTGTCATGGATGACACCTACGTGACTGCAGAATTAGACACTGAATTAAGAATGTTTAAGTACAAGACATGTAGGAGTTTTATAGTGTCCAGTTTTACATTTGAATGTTTAATCCATTTTCAGTTTAGTTTTGCATGTGGATGAAAGGATAAAGAAGATGTGGCGTGCGCGCACACACACACACACACACACACAGATATCATACACAGCTATAAAAAAGAATGAAGTAATACCATTTGCAGCAGCAAGGATGGACCTCAAGATTATCATACTGAGTAAAATAAGTTAGGCAGAGAAAGACAAATAGTATGATTTTGCTTTTATATGGAATTGAAAAAACTGATAAAATGATACAAATGAACTTATTTACAAAAAAGAAGTAAGAGTCACACATATAGAAAACAAACTTATGGTTACCAAAGGGAAAGAAGATAAATTAGGAGTTTGAGATTAAAATACATACGTTATTATATATAAAAATAGGTAACTAACAAGAACCTACTGTATGACACAGGGAACCATACTCATTATCTTGTAACAAGCTCTAATAAAAGAGAATGTTAAAAATATATTTATATATATATAACTGAATAATTTTGCTATACATCTGTAACTAACACAACACTGTAAATCAACTATATTCCAACAGAAACAATTGTTTTAAGTACAAAATGTGGAGGTNGGGAACCATACTCATTATCTTGTAACAAGCTCTAATAAAAGAGAATGTTAAAAATATATTTATATATATATAACTGAATAATTTTGCTATACATCTGTAACTAACACAACACTGTAAATCAACTATATTCCAACAGAAACAATTGTTTTAAGTACAAAATGTGGAGGTAAGCTCTGTGTGTGTGTGTGTGCGCGCGCGCGCGCGCGCGCGCATGCGCTCAGTAACGTCCGACTCTGTGATACCCCTGGACTGTATGCAGCCCTCCAGGCTCCTCTGTCCGTGGGATTTTTTCAGACAAGAACACTGCAGTGGGTTGCCATTTCCTTCTCCAGGAATCTTCTTGACCCAGGAGTCAAACCCAAGTCTCTTGCATCTCCTACAGTGGCAAATGGGTTCTTTATCTCTGGGCCACGAGGGAGCTGCCTGGCATCACACCCATACTCCACCATTTAACAGTATGACCTTACTGAAGCAATCAGCTCAAAACTCAGTTTTTTGTTTTATAAAATGGATTTCCTCCAATTAAAATATAAATGGTTTTTAAAGTTGATTTTAAAAAGATTGGATTCAAGCTGAAACTATATCTTCCATGGGGGGAAAAAATGGAGTCCATAAAAACATAAATCAAGACTGGACAGTTGGTAAAAACCAACAACATGATGATGAGACTTTTCCCAGAACATTTCACTTAATTTTAACCTTATGAGCCATCACCATAACCTCTCAATATTTTTAGTACTACCACATCAACTATATAACAATTTCTAACTAAAATTAAAATACCATCCAATAGCATTCACTAATTAAAAGGGATGGCACCCCTCTCCTAAACAGAGATCCCAACATATACATATTTGTCCAATAAATATCCAAAAGTTCTAAAAAATATTAGTGCTTTTTTAATACTGCAATGAATACACAGTATCATATTGGACAGCAGAATGTCCCCAACAAAAACTATTGATCTTACTAAATTAACATGACACAGTTATATGGATATCCTCCTTTTTCCTTCTTGCTCAGGCTTGACAGCTTGTTTTTTCACCAACTCACTTTCCTGGATGTTTTTTTACCATCACGAATTGAAGTCTCATGCAACCCAATCACGCCTGTAATATGGCTGTTTGACAGGCTCTATCAAGTAGAAGTTAAGTCTTTATTACTCGTTCAGGAAGTCCATCTGTGTGTTTTACAAGGTCTCCACTCTCTGTCGAACCTTGTCTATTATAAATACAGGCTTTAGATATATTCTCTCTCTGAGATCACTTACACCGTTGACTATTTGCAGGGCAAACGAATGCAATCAAACACTAAAGCTTCAAGGAGATTAGAGAACTGCCAAGGTCTGAACTATATCAACAGCTCGGAAGCCACTCACTCAACAGTGCTTTGACAGTATCACACCCGCAAAACAAACGTGGCAGAGCGTGCACATCGGATATGGCATCACAGTCCAGCTGTTTGTTTACAAGACATATAGGGAAACATCTCATCACTAGCATTGCTCCCAGAGGGCAACACAAGGCATCATTCTTGGACAGTGCAGCCCGTGACAAAGGATGTTCCAGACAGGGCGCTCACGGGAGGAAACGTGGAAACTCCGAAACCTCTGCTGAGTAGGGGGTCAAGAAAGCATCTTACAAGCGGTGCTTTAAAAAGAAGGGTTCTAGTCTAAAAGTTTAATTTTCTGCAGAAAAATCATAGGACAAAATCCAACACCCTTCCATAATAAAAGCACTTGGCAAAAAGAGAAATAAAAGGGAACTTCCTCAAACTGATACAGGAAGTCTATGGAAAACCCACAGAGAACATCATATTCCAAAAACTGTGTGCTTTTCCACAAATGCTAACAAGGTAAGAGTGTCTGCTCCCACACCACTTCTATTCCGGGGGCCACTCTGATTCACTTCTACAACGGAGGTGTTAGGCAGGGCAATTAGGCAAGAGAAAGAAACAAAAAGGCTTCCATACTTGAAAGGAAGAAGCAAAACTATCTATTTGCAGGTGTCATGATCCTGCATACAGAAAATTCTAAGGAATCCACCAAAAAAAACCTATCAGAGCTAACTGTTCCACAAGGTTGGAGGATACAAGATGAATATGCAAAAATTGATCACATTTCTATACATTAGTAATGAACAATTGAAAAATTAAATTAAAAGTTTGTGTTTCACATCAAACTTATCCTGATTAAACTCCAGATTTCCAATCTATAGCCAGAAAATTTTAAAGTCACTTCAGTGCTATTCATTTCTGGCTCTTGGAAAACTATTCCAATCATACCTTGAGCAATGAAAGACTCTTGTTTATTCAGTAAACACTTACCAAGTATTTCCTATATCCCAGCCACAAGGGAAACATCAGTGAACAAAAAAAAAGAAGGAAATTTCCGCTGCCATCCCACTTTATGAAATTCACATTCCAGTTGGGAATGCAAGACATTCAACAGATGAACAGAAAACTAAAACTTTTGATACTGCTAAGTGTCACAAAAGTAGCTCAGAAAACAGAGATGGACGCTGATGAGAAGCAGGGGGGAGCTTTAAAAGGCAGAGGTCAAGGAAGTCTCCCTGAGGTGTTTTAACAACGACCAAAGCAAGAAGGCAGTTGGAGTTGGTTTTCAAAGCAACTAGAAAATCATGTGTTAAGAATGCTGGGGTGGGGCTTCCCTAGTGGCTCGGTGGTAAAGGATCTGCCTTACAATGCAGAGATGTCGGTTCCATCCCTGGTCCCGGAAGATTCCACACGCTGCAGAGCAACTAAGCCCGGGCACCACAACTGCTTAGAGCCCTGGAGTGAAAACTACTGAGCCCACGAGACACAGGAACTGAAGCCCCCCACCCTAGAGTCTGTGCTTCACAATGAGAAGCCCACCCAATGCAATTAGAAAGTTGCTCCTGCGCATCACAAGTAGGAAAAAGCCCTAGCAGCAAGGAAGACCCAGCACAGCCAAAAATAAATAAATAAAAAAGAATGCAGTGGTNGCAAGGAGGGGAGAGGAGAACAATGGAAGTCATGATGTGATAACTCTGGTTCTTTGTGGAATAAAGGTTAGAAATGCTAAACTCAAACACAGGCTTGTGTAAACACCTGCTGTGTGACTCCTCAGTATGTCACCCTACCTCTCTGGGCCAATATCTACTATATCTCAACTGCCTCCCAGATTTTCTGTGGAACTAGCTGATGATATATTGGACTGGCCAAACAGTTCATTTGGGTTTTTCCATACAATAGTACAGAAAAATCTGAATGAAATTTTTGTCCAATGCAATACTTTGAAAGTTTGATGCCAACTGAAATTTGCTGCACAGTACAGCAAAATTATCATTAATCATATTGAAGCATCCTTACTCTAAAACAAAAGTAATTTCTTTCTCAAAAAACACAGAGCACTTTGTCTACCTCTTTTAACACATCACTTTTTTTTTTCAATATTGCAAGCATTATCTATGTATCTTATCACCTCTTCTAGATGTTAGATTGTTGACTCAAATCTCACTTTGGCAGAATTGATAACTCCCTATTACTGATTTTTACTGCTTCTACTCTAGACTACAAGCAGAGCATCTGTATCATTTTATTGCAATTGATTATTTACCTGTCTGTCTTTGTCACCAGACTATGAATTGTTTCAAGGACAGATTCATGTTTGTTCAAAGCTATACCACCACTAACTATATCACTGAAAAACCAAGGGTATGCTTTCCACGTGTCTACAATATTCCTTTTCTCTATTGAATAAAAGTCACATATAAGTAGAATAAAGACTCTGATAGTAATCTAACTGTTTATAAAAACAAAGGGTTTCCTTGGTGGTCCCATGGTTAAGACCCTGAGATCCCAATGCAGGAGGCTTGGGTTGTATCCCTGCTCAGGGAACTAGATTTCACATATTGAAACTAAAACCCCAGCACAACCAACCAAACAAAAATTTTTTAAAGGGGGCACTGTGAAAACTTTAGCAACATCTGTCTATAGATAGCAAACATAATTTTTAGAAAATAATATACTCACTTAACAAATCTGAGAATTAAAAGTTGCTAGCGACTTATTCATTTACCCTTTTTTAATAACTGTTCAATTTCAAGTTAGTAAAACTAGAACCATTAGCTCTGATCCCTAAATAACAATAATAGGTCCTACCCCACAGTTTCAAGATTTGGGTTTCAGTTAATCTTAAAGATATAATCTTTTTAAATTGTAACATACTTGATATATAACATTGTGTGAATTTAAGGTGTAGAACAAACATAAATTTGTTACACATATGTTGTAATATGACTATCACTGCAGTGCTAATTAACACCTCTATCACATTACATAATTATCTCTTCTTTAGTGGTTGGAATAATTAAGTTCTAGTATCTTAGGAATAATTAAGTTCTAGTATCTTGGCAAGTTTGTTGATTAAGCAAAATACTGTCTATAGTCACTAGAGTACATTAGATCTCCAGGGCTTATTTATTACTTGTTGTAAGCTTGTATCCTTAAACATCTGTCTTATCCCCCCCACCCCCATCTCCTGGTAACCAGGAGATGTTCTTCTGTTTTTATGAGTTTGGTTTTTATACTTATTTTTTTAATAATACAAAATGCAAGTTATTTTATTGAAAAACACCAAATAATTAACTTGATTTCATGTAGGCACGGACAATTATTTTAAATCTAATGGTTTCCAAAAAATGTTTAAAATCCAATTCCTATTGAGTGATATCCACCCCACCAAAATTATGCAAACAGACAGATGCATCAAAGTACCTACAGACACAAAGCAGAAGACACAGAAAGCTGAAGCTCCTCTTTGCTAAGTTAGGAGTCTATCTTTCGACTTTCTTGGGCTTTCCAGGTGGAGCTAGTGGTAAAGAATCTGCCTGCCAATGCAGAAGATGCAAGAGACACAGGTTCAACCTCTAGGTCAGAAGATCCCCTGGGGAAGAAAATGGCAACCCATTCCAGTGTTTTTGCCTGGGAAATCCCATGGAGAGAGGAGTCTGATGGGCCACAGTCCATAGAGTTGCAAGGAGTTGGACACAGTTGAGCACACACTCGTCTCCACTTTCTATTCAGTTGGAAATAGCGGGGCAGGAAGACTGGAGATGAAGATGAAACTCAGTGAACGTCCACAGTCTCTCCTGAGGTCCCTTCTCGCTGGGCAGGAATCAGTTTCATGCCTGATCAATACTATTAATAGCTCATCCTTTTCATACTGAAAACTTATTAGCAACATGAGGAATAAATATCCATCTACAGCCAGGTGTTCATCTCACACGGTTTTATGTATCTGCTGGTAGGTGAGCAGTTCTCAAATTCCAGACCAGCCTAGGGACAACAACAGTGATGTGAGAAACACCATTCCACCCGGGGCCTACAGAGTTAGAATCTCAGGGGTGCAGGAGAGGAGTGGGGAGAATGGGGGGAGTGAGCAATCTGTGTTTAAAGAGTCCCGGATAATTCTGATGCATATTGAAGTTTGAGAACTACTGTGCTATGCAAATTTAAAAGGGCCTCTCACACTCCACAGAACTTACAAACTTCAGGAAAATAATTGTTAGAACAATTATGTTTCAGTGAAGTCATGCGCAATGGGGGATAAGAACGTGTTTATCTTAGGGTATCATAAAAGAATCCACAGAGGAGGCTATGCTTCAATTAAACTTTTAACAATTTTCCAAAAGAAACAAGTGAAACAAGCATTCTAGATAGAGAAAACTAGAATCATTAGATTTGAATTTAGACTATAAAGAGGCAAAGAGTTTGTGGTACCTGATGTTTTAAATCTTCAATAAAATCCCTGATCGGATGTTCCTAACTTATTTCACAGTTAAGTACTTAGCCAGTCTAAAGGAAACACTGGGGAATGTCTATAAAACAGACAATACAAGGAAGCCAGAATCTATCAAACAGGAGGATAACACAGTGGTTGGAAACTTCAGTCAGAGAAAGAACGGACACAAATAGGTTCTGTGTCCTTGGTTCTCAACACCTTATAATTAGTACTTCTGTGTCCACAAGCAAGTTGCTTCATTTCTATGACTTAGGTTTCTTGCATGTAAGTTGAGATACAGGTACTTCTATGTACACATGCTTAGTCGCTGAGTTATGTCTGACTCTTTTTCACACTGTAGCCCACGCCAGGCTCCTCGGTCCATGGGATTTCCCAAGCAAGAACACTGGAGTGGGTTGCCATTTCCTTCTCCATATCACAAGACTATTGCTTTAGGGGANTGTATCATTTTATTGCAATTGATTATTTACCTGTCTGTCTTTGTCACCAGACTATGAATTGTTTCAAGGACAGATTCATGTCTGTTCAAAGCTATACCACCACTAACTATATCACTGAAAAACCAGGGGTATGCTTTCCACGTGTCTACAATATTCCTTTTCTCTATTGAATAAAAGTCACATGTAAGTAGAATAAAGACTCTGATAGTAATCTAACTGTTTATAAAAACAAAGGGTTTCCTTGGTGGTTCCACGGTTAAGACCCTGAGATCCCAATGCAGGAGGCTTGGGTTGTATCCCTGCTCAGGGAACTAGATTTCACATATTGAAACTAAAACCCCAGCACAACCAACCAAACAAAAATTTTTTAAAGGGGGCACTGTGAAAACTTTGGCAACGTCTGTCTATAGATAGCAAACATAATTTTTAGAAAATAATATACTCACTTAACAAATCTGAGAATTAAAAGTTGCTAGCGACTTATTCATTTACCCTTTTTTAATAACTGTTCAATTTCAAGTTAGTAAAACTAGAACCATTAGCTCTGATCCCTCAATAACAATAATAGGTCCTACCCCACAGTTTCAAGATTTGGGTTTCAGTTAATCTTAAAGATATAATCTTTTTAAATTGTAACATACTTGATATATAACATTGTGTGAATTTAAGGTGTAGAACAAACATAAATTTGTTACACATATGTTGTAATATGACTATCACTGCAGTGCTAATTAACACCTCTATCACATTACATAATTATCTCTTCTTTAGTGGTTGGAATAATTAAGTTCTAGTATCTTAGGAATAATTAAGTTCTAGTATCTTGGCAAGTTTGTTGATTAAGCAAAATACTGTCTATAGTCACTAGAGTACATTAGATCTCCAGGGCTTATTTATTACTTGTTGTAAGCTTGTATCCTTAAACATCTGTCTTATCCCCCCCACCCCCATCTCCTGGTAACCAGGAGATGTTCTTCTGTTTTTATGAGTTTGGTTTTTATACTTATTTTTTTAATAATACAAAATGCAAGTTATTTTATTGAAAAACACCAAATAATTAACTTGATTTCATGTAGGCACGGACAATTATTTTAAATCTAATGGTTTCCAAAAAATGTTTAAAATCCAATTCCTATTGAGTGATATCCACCCCACCAAAATTATGCAAACAGACAGATGCATCAAAGTACCTACAGACACAAAGCAGAAGACACAGAAAGCTGAAGCTCCTCTTTGCTAAGTTAGGAGTCTATCTTTCGACTTTCTTGGGCTTTCCAGGTGGAGCTAGTGGTAAAGAATCTGCCTGCCAATGCAGAAGATGCAAGAGACACAGGTTCAACCTCTAGGTCAGAAGATCCCCTGGGGAAGAAAATGGCAACCCATTCCAGTGTTTTTGCCTGGGAAATCCCATGGAGAGAGGAGTCTGATGGGCCACAGTCCATAGAGTTGCAAGGAGTTGGACACAGTTGAGCACACACTCGTCTCCACTTTCTATTCAGTTGGAAATAGCGGGGCAGGAAGACTGGAGATGAAGATGAAACTCAGTGAACGTCCACAGTCTCTCCTGAGGTCCCTTCTCGCTGGGCAGGAATCAGTTTCATGCCTGATCAATACTATTAATAGCTCATCCTTTTCATACTGAAAACTTATTAGCAACATGAGGAATAAATATCCATCTACAGCCAGGTGTTCATCTCACACGGTTTTATGTATCTGCTGGTAGGTGAGCAGTTCTCAAATTCCAGACCAGCCTAGGGACAACAACAGTGATGTGAGAAACACCATTCCACCCGGGGCCTACAGAGTTAGAATCTCAGGGGTGCAGGAGAGGAGTGGGGAGAATGGGGGGAGTGAGCAATCTGTGTTTAAAGAGTCCCGGATAATTCTGATGCATATTGAAGTTTGAGAACTACTGTGCTATGCAAATTTAAAAGGGCCTCTCACACTCCACAGAACTTACAAACTTCAGGAAAATAATTGTTAGAACAATTATGTTTCAGTGAAGTCATACGCAATGGGGGATAAGAACGTGTTTATCTTAGGGTATCATAAAAGAATCCACAGAGGAGGCTATGCTTCAATTAAACTTTTAACAATTTTCCAAAAGAAACAAGTGAAACAAGCATTCTAGATAGAGAAAACTAGAATCATTAGATTTGAATTTAGACTATAAAGAGGCAAAGAGTTTGTGGTACCTGATGTTTTAAATCTTCGATAAAATCCCTGATCGGATGTTCCTAACTTATTTCACAGTTAAGTACTTAGCCAGTCTAAAGGAAACACTGGGGAATGTCTATAAAACAGACAATACAAGGAAGCCAGAATCTATCAAACAGGAGGATAACACAGTGGTTGGAAACTTCAGTCAGAGAAAGAACGGACACAAATAGGTTCTGTGTCCTTGGTTCTCAACACCTTATAATTAGTACTTCTGTGTCCACAAGCAAGTTGCTTCATTTCTATGACTTAGGTTTCTTGCATGTAAGTTGAGATACAGGTACTTCTATGTACACATGCTTAGTCGCTGAGTTATGTCTGACTCTTTTTCACACTGTAGCCCACGCCAGGCTCCTCGGTCCATGGGATTTCCCAAGCAAGAACACTGGAGTGGGTTGCCATTTCCTTCTCCATATCACAAGACTATTGCTTTAGGGGATTACCAACTGAGATAAAGAATTTGAGTTTTTACTGATATTTTTTTTTGGACCACGTGGCTTTCAGGATATCAATTCCCTCACCAGGGATTGAACCTGGGTCACAGCAGTGAAAGCACAGAACCCTCACCACTAGACCACCAGGGAATTCCCTTTAGACAGATTTCTTTTTTTTTTTTTTTTTAACTTGGGCTTTTTTAGATTCCACATACAGGTAGGTATCACACAATTCCTGTCTTTCTGCTTGACTTATCTCACTTGGCATAATGCACTCAAGGTCCGTCCATCCAAGTCATCACAAATGGCAAGATGTCCTCTTCTCACATTAAAGATACATTTCTTAAGTAGTGGACAATTATTAGAGCACTTTGGGGAAAGTACACTAATATTTCTTTCTATCCTTGTTGTTGAAGAAACTTGACAGGATACATATTTTCAACCATGCCAAACTACAAACGCATTGCAAAAAATGTCACCTGAGTTGGAAAATTTCTTCTGCTGAATAGCTCTTTTAAAAGACCCCTCAAAGAACTCCCCCGCCCAAAAAAAAAACCAAGTCAGTAACTTCTTTTTGTGACTGGGGGTGGATGACAAGACAAAGAATCTTTGACTTGGGAAAAAAGTCACTATAACAGGAAAGCATGGAATACTATAGTCCTAAAGGGACATCCTGCAGATTAATATCTAAAACACTGAAGAGAGGTTAGTTTTATTGCTCTGTGGCTTTTTAATTCATATAGGAACGTGGACTCCCAGTACAGTGGAATCTGTTCATATTAAGTGACTTAGCTCAAGTAAACTCTTTCAGACTAAAGAGCATGACAACCTCTTTATCTAAATGAGTAGTTTCAAAATCTGCTCCAGCCAACAACTCCATCGAAAAGATTTGCAGTAAAGTCCAGAAAGCAAGCCTCCAGTTCTCTCCCCATTATTTTATTTCCTTAATAACACCATCCATTTAAAGCACACATCCAGCTGACCAATTCCTGCTGCCCCGTGGCCAAGAAACACTCCTTAAGTGCCCGTCTCCGTCATCAGCCTGTGCTTGGCATCTTTGGGCACAGCATCCCAGCTAGAGTAACTTCTCCAATTTGATGATTTACTGTCCATTACTTGAAATTGCTGTTCTCCATCTAACTGTTTTCAAACATTCTGCTCCAACACCAGGCTTCATTCCTGGCACAATGCTCCTCACCAGCCTGATAGAAAAGGCCTGAAAGGCGAAAGGAGCCCAAAGTTGAAGATGGCACACTCACAACACTGGTTAAAGTGGAGAGCTTCTAGACCAACTAGAATTTGTTTACTACACTTCACAACACCCCAGGCCTTCAAAACAATCTCTAGGAAGACTCTACTCTTTTTATCTCCTTCTTACCAGAGACCACAAAATTTATCACCAGTTGCAAGCCTTAAGAAGATACTGTTGGACTTTCCTGGGTCCAGTGGTTAAGATTCAGTGCTTCGAATGCAGGAGACATGGATTTGATCCCTGGCTGGTGAATTAAGGCCCCACATGCTACACGGTGCAGCCAAGAAATTTAGAAGTACATAATTTTTTTAAATTCTTTGAAAAGAAGATACTGCTATTCTGCGATGCTTAAGGCTCATAAGCGTCTATGTTCACAAAGATCTCATCATGGAGACCCTTTCAACTCTCTGGTTGAGACAAAGCAGTGCTGCACGCAAGGAGCTAGCAATCTATTTTATAGCAACCAAGTCACCAGTGTCTGTCTGTCCTTCTTGTGCCCCTGTTCTGTCCAGAAGGTATTTCAGTTAAACATCAAATTTAGGCCAACCTGAAATTCGTGCAAGTGTCCAAAGTGAAAGCACAGAAGCCTGACCCCTCTCCCTGCCATTCAACTTCCCATACAGAATCAACATGAAGGAACATCATAGAGAAAACGGAAGGCTGAGGTTTCACTGAAAACCTGCCCTCATCACCTTCACCCTGGGAAACGTTCGTTCACGGTGAGTTGGTTAAAAGCACCATTTTGCACGGACAAGGCCACACTGACCAACAGAGATACTCAGGAGTCACGAGGACTGATCAGGTCACTCAGTCTGCCTGAGCTTCCTCTCCTTCCTTGTAAAACGAGAGTGATCATTAACCTTGCAGGATTTGGGGATGGCACAAAGGAGGTATTTCTTTGGATAGTACCTGCTAAAGGGTCAGAGCGCATACATGTTAGCTCCCCACCCAACTCTCACCCAGCTCTAAACTGATCCAACTTAATCATGCCTTTATCCCAGATCCAAATAATTGAGCATCACCTTAGGGATTACAAACTGAGATAAGGGATTACAAACTTAGTCATTACAAACTGAAAGGGCAATGTTGCCAGAAAAAGAGAAAAGTAACAAAGACAAGAGAATGGGGTGATGGCAATGGGGAGAGATGAAAAGACGCAGAAGACAGTTTACAACCAATTTAGACAAAAGAGCAAAAAACTCTAATTTCAGCTTGTTTTGTTCTTCAGTGCCTAGCCCAGAGCTGATGACACAGCGGGTACTTCACACACACACAAAAGAGCAATAACAAAAAAAACCCACTTAGCGTGAAAGAAAATGGAAAAATGGAAACAATGCCTCAACACTGAGAGAGNGAGCTGATGACACAGCGGGTACTTCACACACACACAAAAGAGCAACAACAAAAAAAACCCACTTAGCATGAAAGAAAATGGAAAAATGGAAACAATGCCTCAACACTGAGAGAGAGAATAAATCTGTACATAAATCCTGGCTTATCTCAACCATCTTAACGTAAGGTCTAAGGTATGATACAAGGAAAAAAAAACCTTGGCAGTGTTCCATTGTAGCTGTTGTTCTCTTCACACAGGAATGCTGGACCAAAGGGCAGAAAAACTTTCCTTTTGGCTCGGTTTACAATGAAGCTGCAAAACATTAAGCCGCACCTCATTTGACCTTAATAAACCCAGGACGCAAGAGAACATTATTCAGCCCCTACCCCCACCCAAGTTCTCCCATTTGATTCTTCCATATTTCAAACTTCTTTTAATGACCTTCTACTGCATTCAGCAAATAAAGAATCCTCCCATTGATAATTAAACACCTGCTAATTCCTACCAANCCAGGGACGGGGGAGCCTGGTGGGCTGCCGTCTATGGGGTCGCACAGAGTTGGACACAACTGAAGCGACTTAGCAGCAGTAGCAGCAGAAGCAAAGGTAATAAAAACTAAGCTGAGCATCACTCACAGCAGTAGCACCCCCTGAACAAGTCACCCACTCATTCCCCTGAGGGGCTTGGAGCCCTTCCTGTTTCAACATTTGACAATCCACTCTATAACTGGAGCCACGGTGAAGATAACCTTAAGAGAAAGACATCTCAGGCTGTAGTTAACCTCATGGTCCTTTCCATTCACTTGTCCAGGTTGTTGTTCAGTCACTCAACATGTCTGACTCTTTGCAACCCCATGGAATTCAGTATACCAGTCTCCCCTGTCCTTCACTATCACCTGCAGTTTGCTCAGATTCATGTCCATTGAGTCAGTGATGCTATCTAACTTTCTCATCCTCTGTTGCCCCCTTCTCCTCCTGCCCTCAAGTTTTCCCAACATCAGGGTCTTTCCCAATGAGTCAAGCTCTTTGCATCAGATGACCAAAATACTGGAGTTTCAGCTTCAGCATCAGTCCTTCCAATGAACATTCAGGACTGATTTCCTTTAGGATGGACTGGATGGATCTCCTTACAGTCCAAGGGACGTTTCAAGAGTCTTCTCCAGAACCACAATTCAAAAGCATCAATTCTTCAACACTCAGCCTTGTTTATGACCCAACACTCACACCCACACATGATCACTGGATAAACTATAGCCTAGACTATATGGACCTTTGCCAGCAAAGTGATGTCTCTGCTTTTTAATATGCTTGTCTAGTTCTGTCATAGCTTCCCTTCCAAAGAGCAACTATCTTCTATTAATTTTCCTAGTAATTTCATGGCTGCAGGCATCGTCCACAGTGATTTGAAAGGCCCCCAAAATAAAATCCATCATTGTTTCTACTTTTCCCCCTTCTATTTGCCATGATCCTCCAATTTCCTTCTGGAGTATCCATGCAGGCATCCTGTCCTGCCCAGCCAAGCGAACGAGAACCTCTCCTAGAAATGGATCTTAATCTTGAGCAAAGCGTCTTCCCTAAAAACAAGACACAGGAGGGGCTGATTCTTTCCAAGACCCATTGGTCATCAGCTCCTTGTCCTGGTTCCAGCCGTTCCCAAGTCAGTGATCGCTTTTTTCCTTCATCCTGCGAATAAACGGGTAGTGCCCTTCCAAAGCCAAATTTTGACTAAGTCCTTCAGAATCCATCCCATCACTAGCAATCAGGAAAACTTCCTTCTATCAGTTTGATATGTATGTGAGATATTTCCCTGATATTAAGATACATCGTGGAAAATTAGCCTCTTCCTCAGCTTCAGGGTGGCGAGGCCTGAAATTCTTTAACAGGAAAACAATATTACCACTTTTCGAAAAAGCAACAAAATACTATTTGGTTTTATTGTAGGCAGGGTACAAATGCGCCTTCCTATGGACAGAGGAGCCTGGAAGGCTGCAGTCCATGGGGTTGCTGAGGGTCAGACATGACTGAGCGATTTCACTTTCACTTTTCACTTTCATGCACTGGAGAAGGAAATGGCAACCCACTCCAGCATTCTTGCCTGGAGAATCCCAGGGATGGGGGAGCCTGGTGGGCTGCCGTCTATGGGGGTCGCACAGAGTCAGACACAACTGAAGTGACTTAGCAGCAGCACTGCTGCTTAATCAGGCACTTAATCTGATTCATTAAGAGGCTGGTTGCTAACTGGAAATAACCAAAATATACTGTTCTTTATCTTTGTTCCGTAGTCCACAGAGTTTATACTTTTTGCCTTTGAAGGTGAGACTGTCACAGAACAAACAAAACCAGAAAACAGAGTCTAAAAGACATGAAAAGTTTTTATTTTGCTCAGTTCTAGGGTTTGCCATAATTTGCATAATAAATCAGAGAAAAACACTTTCCGTGGCAAGAGGAAAGCAATTTACAAGATTCTCAAGTCCCTGTTATTTAGTAAAATTAGGTCTTTACCTGCACTGTCTAAAATTCTAACAACATAATCTTCCATATCAAAATGGGTGGCAGGTCCTAAAATATGTACTGCAATCTGTCGCTTAAAAATAATAGCAAAAAAATAAATTATCATCCAAAGTGATTGACAACAGGAAACTACAGAAGTGTACCAACTTCTGCTCAGCACTAATTGCAATTAGCAAAATCTCCTTTCTGAAAGCCTTCTTTCAGCTCCCTGCAACTGATTCACCTTCTCTAATTCCAACACAGGTCTTCTGATAAAAACCAAAGCAAGGTCTCCTGACTCCACACATGCCTTTTCACCTCACAATGAACAGTTCCTAGTTCCTAGATCACTCACTCAGCCTGGTGCTGGGGAGGGAGGCAAGAAAAGGTGAAGTGAAGACTTGGTTTCCACCCTCCAGAAACTGAATTTACCTGGGGAGAAGGAAAGGAAAAGAACACCTCCGTGAATGATGTGATAACTGTGCCCGGCTACACTGTAGCGCTAGTCATTTCCGTGTCTAACAGCTCAGACAGAGGTCGGGGAAATCAGTGTTAGTCAGAGTGAGTGAAGACATTCGAGAAATACTTCCAAGAATTCCAAAAAGAACAGGAACTGCTGAGAATAATTACACCATAAATAAATGGGCATTTACTTAATGCCAGGCCCTGTGCTGGCTATTTCACACACACTTCACTTAACACTGCAGAAAACTACAGGGCTTAGCCATGATCCCCACTTCACAGATAAAGAAACAGAGAATCAGAGGAATTTACCAGCTTGCCCACCAAAATCATCTGAGCAACATAGTTTTCACTAAGGGGTAAATCTATTAATTCTTACGTCTACTTATTCATCGGCTGTAATTATTTTAACTTGAAACCTCCTCTTTTTTTTTTTTTTTTTTTTTTTTTTGTCCTCATCCACAGCATGCACGATCTTAGCTCCCTGACCAGGGGTTGAACCCATGTTCTGTGCAGTGGAGTGTACAGTCTTAACTGCTGGATCACCTGAGAAGTCCCAAACCCTCTACTCTTAACCTACAAAATCTAATTGATTCTCGGAGAAGAAATATATTTGGAATTACTGTGTCCCAGTTTCCCCT
>SJYW01052101.1:870653-888572 GCA_006410735.1 Raphicerus campestris
TTTTTTTTTTAATTTGTATTTATTTATTTTTGGCTATGCTGGGTCTTCATTGCTGTGAGGCCTTTTCTCTAGTTGTAGCAAGTGGGGGCTACTTTCTAGTTGTGGTGTGTGGGCTTCTCATTACGGTGGCTTCTCTGGTTGCAGAGCAAAGGCTCCAGGCACTCAGGCTTCAGTAGTTGCAGCTTCTGGGCTCTGTAGAGACAGGCTCAATAGCTGGACTCACAGGCTAAGGTGCTGCACAGCATGTGGGATCTTCCTGGATCACAGATTGAACCCGTGTCTCTTCACCAATAACCCACCAGGGAAGCCATTTTTAAATTACAGTATAATTAGTTTACAGTATTGTGTTAGTTTCAAGTGTACAGCAAACTTATTTATATACTTTTTCAGATTTTCCAACTGAACTTACTATAACATATTGAATATAGTTCCCAGTGCTATACAGTAAACCCTCATTGTTTATCTATTTTATACAGAGTGTGTATCTGTTAATCCCATATGTCCTCCATGGCCCCCTTTACCCTTTGGTAGCCTTAAGTTTGTTTTCTATGTCTATCAGGCTATTCATTTTGTATTATTTTACAATTCCACATCTAAGTGCTATCATACAGTATTTGTCTTTGTCTGACTCATTCCACTCAGTATGATATTCTCTGGATGCATCTACACTGCTACAAATGGCAAGATTTGATTCTTTTACTGGCTAATATTCCCCTGTTTAGATGTACCATATCTTCTGTATCCATTCTTCTGTTGATGGACATTTAGGTTGCTTCCAAGTCTTAGTCGTTCGTGTGGCTATGAACACTGGGGTGTATGCGTCTTTTGGATGAGAGTTTTTGTCTTTTACAGATACATGCCGAGGAATGGGACTGCTGGATCACATGGTAGCTCTCTTTTTAGTTCTTAAAAGACCCTTTACATTGTTTTCCATAGTGCTTGCACCAATTTACTTTCCCACCAACAGTGTAGGAGAGTTCCCTTTGGTCCACACTCTCTCCAGCATGTATTGTTTGTAGACAGAAAATTCTATAGACAAATGTTTGTAGACATTCTGACCGTTGCTATGCATTTCTCTAATAATTAGTGATGTTGAGCATCTTTTCATCTGCCTCTCGACCACCTTTAATCCTTCTTTGGAGAAATGTCTACCGAGATCCTCTGTCCATTTTTTAACTAGAATTCTGTTTTTTATTTACTTAATTGTTCATTTATTTTTGGCTATGCTGGGTCTTCACTGTTGCTCCCGCTTTCTCTGGTTACGTGGAGCAAGGAGTGGAGGGCTACTCTTCATTGTGGTATGCAAGCTTCTCATTGCAGTGGTTTGTCTGGTTGCAGAGCAGACTCTAGAGCATGTGGGCTTCAGCAGTTGTGGCTCGGGAGCTCCAGAGTGTGGACTCAGAAATCATGACACGTTGGCTTAGTCGCTCTGTGGCACATGGAATCATTCAGAACCAAGAAGCGAACCCACGTCCCCTGCATTGGCAGGCGGATTCTTACCCACTGCTCCAACAGGCCAGTCTCTGCTTGCTTTTTCATATTGAGTTATGTAAGCTGTTTGTATATTTTGCATATTAACCCCTTAACAGTTGCACTGTTTGCAAATATTTTCTCCCAACCCATAGGTTGTCTTTTCTTCTATGGTTGAAAAAAAAATTTTTTTAACTGTAATGGGTAGACTGCAAGGTGGCTATGGAAGGCATGAGCACTTTCAGAAAGTGAATAGGGAAGGTCACTCAGAAAGGACACTTGTGCTGAGATATACATGAGAAGGACCAAACACACAAAAATCGTAGGGGTAGAGAAGACAATTATGACGCTGACTGTACAAGAAAATGGTATCATCATCTAACTCTTATGCAGTCTTACCGAGTGCAAAGCAATGATCTAAGTGCTTTCCATATTTTAACTCATTTATTTCTCACAACAACCTTATGTAGAATTCTTCTTAAGTATTTCAAGGAGAATTAGTGTTACACCCAACTTAAAGATGAGGAAGCTGTGACAAAGGTTTCAGTAACTCATCCAGGTTAGTTAGAAGCACAACCAGGATCTGAACCTACAAGTGTGGCCCCAAGGTCTATACTTAAGTATTACACCATGAAGGCAACCCCAGGCAACTTAACTGTCAGGATACAGAGACAGGATGGAGCCAGAATTTTAGGACCATCCTGGTCACAAAACTGGAAGAAGGGAGGGAGGGAGGGAATGGGGATGAGTACAAGATGATACAAGGGAAAGCAGGAACAAAGGTGAGAATCTGGGTTTATCATGTGTTTCAGAAGATGCTTCTGAAGTATAGGGCAACCACTTAGAAGGCTTTCTCCTAGGCAGGATGGTGGCCGAGACCAAGTCAATATCAAGCAAGATAGAGAGCTCTGGCCAGATTTATTTTTGAGGTAAAGCCAGTAGGACTTGGATAATTGTTCTAGAAAGCCAGGTTATGAGCCCACCTTCTAAACAAAACTGTATGTACCATCCTGGTTCCTTGGGTCAGAGTGCATACAGGTCATAGTATATGATGCTCTTTTGATGATGATCATCTCCTTATTCTTAAAAGAAAAAAAAGAAAAAACAGGACAAAGAACTCACCCAACCTTTTGTATTATGAGGCCTTCAGTGATCCAATAATGGCGCATGGTTTACCAAGACTACTCCATGCTCAATCTATGTAACTATTTTCCCTCGATCATAAACAATGTCCACTTCATTATGATTTCACAGATTTCTTCCTTACAAAGAGAATCTCTCTCCCACAGATTAAGTCATCTGTTCTGCCTAAATCTCATCAAAGATTATACCTGGCACTGTAATTGGGAGGGTTTTAAATAGATAATTTAACCTTGAAAGAATGTTCATTTGACTCAACACATCCTTCCAATCTAAGAAACACACAAATTCCCTTTCACCTCAGCATGTCTTCCTTAATTGTGACAGCACTGCCGAGAAATTCATTTTCAAAGAGCTGACTGAGCCACAAGGGAATATTAATACCTAAATACTGAAGCAATCCTGATGCTCTGCTTTAAAGAGGGAAGTTGGATTTGCTAGATGAAAAGACTCCAAAATGCCTCTGGTTTAGGCCTTAAAAATATATATATCTTTAGCATTTTTTTTTATCTCTCTGCTGTAACTCAAAAAGTAAAAGGCACAGTCTATTTCTCTTAAAAATGGGGAGAGAGAAAAAAAAAGTCCTTTGCTTTCTATTGCTGGTTAACAGCATTTGCTAGAATGCTGCTAGATTTTTTGAGTGGCCTAGTGTGAAGGGTGTGATTTTCTTCACTTTTGAATATGGAGGAATAAATGTTCTTTCAACTCTGACAGCCTAAGTCTATTCCACTCTGCAGTGCTGACCATGGCTATAGTAATAGCATTCCACATTCCAGATCTGAAATTATAACAAGGTAAGTGCAGACAGAGAGAAAAGGAGAGTGTGTGCAGGACAGCTGACCTGTTCTTTGTCATTCTCTGATTCACAGCAAAGGCTGTTCCATCAAATGATTACAAATACAAAAGAAAAAGAAAAAAACTAGTTCCAGGAACCAGAGAATTCAGAACAAGTAATAAGATCCCATTCCCCTCAAAGCTGATATCATCAAATTCTCTCACATGATTTACAACCTGGCAATCTATCTCTTTCCATTGATTATCCTGCTCTTATGGGATATAACTGCTCACTGCCCATTCCAAGAATTCTAAAGTGTTGCACTGAGAATACACTAATGCACCTTTAATGTGGAGAAGACAGGAGGGGGTAAAAACAGAAAACAAGGAACAAAACAGGCTGGAGAATGCATAAAGCTGAAGTTCCTTTCAAAAGCAGTGGAGAAGTTAACAACTTTTCAAGCAGGCAATCAAGCAGTTCATCCCCAGCAGCTACCCAGGGTCATAGCACTAACTTTCCTAACTGGAAATAGGCCACATGTACCCTGAACCAGAAGCAGGCAGGCACCTCACTCTGGACCAAGGTCATCAGAGAAAATAGTGATCAAACTGCAGAATCGCCATGAATGTTACTGAAAGATGCTTCTGATTCCAAGACGCTGGCCAGACAAGCTCTGGAGCCCTCATCACTGCATACATTATAAAATGATTTATCAAAACTTTAATGCTAGAGTCAACAAACGCTGATCCACTGTCTCCTTTCTCATAGTCTTCAAGTTAAGAATGGTTTTTATATTTTTTTAATGGTTAAGAAAGTCAAAAGAATAATATCTTGTAACACAGGAAAAGTTTACAGAATTCAAACTTCAGTGTTTGTAAATAACATCTCATTGGAACCTTGTCATGCCTGATCACTGACGTATCTTCCCTGGTTACTTTCAAGCTACAAAGGAATGAATAGATACAGTTGCATTGTGCTACCTAGAAAGTCAAAAATCTCTACCTGGCTCTTGACAGTTTATGGATGCCTGCCGTAATTCACCCACAGATTTGAGGAAAACAGCTTCAAACTAGAAAAATATGAAAGAAAACTGCTCTCTGCCCACTAACTAGTCTCCTTTCTCAAAAAACTCAGCAAAAAATGGCATAGTGTACATAAAACTACCGGAAAAGCTTTTAACTTTGCTGATTTGGTAGCAGGACAGTGGTTTGAAATAAAGCGGCAAAAAAGATAAAATTTTTAAATGATAAGGAAACATTTTGTCTCTTTCTGGCATTCAAGATGTCAAAGCAAAGACGTGGTGAGTCCTCTGGTACAAAATTCCCAATTTCCTTGGGCTTCCCTGGTGGCTCAGACGGCAGGCATCTGCAAACTTGAGCCACATAGAGACTTTTTACTTGCTAGGCTGCGCATCCCAACTGTCCCTACTCATTCCTTTGTAGCTTGAAAGTAACCAAGGAAGATACGTCAGTGATCAGGCATGACAGGGTTCCAATGAGATGTTATTTACAGACACTGAAATTTTAATTACGAAAAGCTTTCCTGTGCAACAAGATATTATTCTTTTGACTTTTTCCTAACCATTAAAGAAATATAACAATTCTTAGCTTGAAGACAGTGAGAAAGGAGACAATGGACTAGTGTTTGTCATTGCAAGTAAAGAAAGAATTTCCTGCAATGTAGGAGACCTGGGTTTGATTTCTGGGTCACGAAGATCTCCTGGAGAAGGGAATGGCTACCCACTCCAGTATTCTTGCCTAGAAAATCTCATGGACAGAGGAGCCTGGAGGGCTATCTTCCATGGTGTCACAAAGAGTCAGACACAATTGAGCAACTAACACTTTTCTGTCTTCCAGCTGGGGCCATGATCAATTGTGCTGACAACACAGGAGCCAAAATCTGTGTATCATCTCTGTGAAGGGGATCAAGGGACGCTCAATAGACTTCCTGCTGCTGGTGTGGGTGACATGGTGATGCTCACGCTCAAGAAAGGCAAAGCAGAGCTCAGAAAGAAGGTACATCCAGCAGTGGTAATGTGACAACAGAGGTCATCAGACTAGAGAAAAGATGGTGCGGTCCTTTATTCTAAAGATAACGCAGAGGTCATAGTAAACAATAAAGGTGAGATGACAGGTTCTGCCATCATAGGACCAGCTGAAAAGGAATGGGCAGACTTGTAGCCCAGGATTGCTTCAAATGCCTGCAGCATTGAATGATTCTTCAGTGTATTTGGGGGGAAAAAATTAAATAAAAATTATTTGCTCAAAAAAAAATTGGCAAGGAAGGCACTGTGCTAGTCTCTTTACATACAGAATTCCATTTGACGAGCACATCAAGGTTCTGAGGACAGGTTATCCCCATTTTACAGATGAGGAGACTGCGCCCAGGAGAGGTTGTCTAATGTTCTCACAAGATCATGGCAGAATACATGTCTTCAGACCTGGAACCCAGGTTTTGTCAGCTCTCAACTCCAAACGTTCTATTACAAGATGACTAGGATTTTTGTTCAAAAACTCATACTGCTTTTGCCATCCAGAGAAAAAGAATGAGAAGGTAAGAGAATAAGTAACATTTAAGTTAATAAAATAAGAGAATGACCTACCTTTGAAAGGAACAGCCATTTAACAGACAAATGTTTGTTTTATTAAATGTTGCATGCTTTTAGTGTTGAGCTCTTAAGTAACAATCAGTTCCTGTACTTACCATCACCCTGAGTACAGCCAAATCCATCCAGGCAAACACACTACATAATCTCTTTATCCATCTGCTACCAGGACTGCTGGCTGTGGACCAGCATCCCTGCCCTATGGGGACTCTTTCTCCCATGCTTGTTTCCCAGGGCAATTTTTTATATCCAGCGATAAATCACTCGTAATCTAAGAAAGAGCGACGCTACATCTACCAAGTGATTCAGGTCTTTCAAAATCTCTTAACGAAAGCTGATGATACAGCCAGTAGCAGCAGTCTTGCAGATTTTATTATCATTATTGTGATGATGGCTAGTACCAAATACACGGAGCACTGACAGTGTCCCAGGCACCGGTCCAAGCACTTTAAATGGGCTCATGTATTAAACTGTTAATCTGCACACCCCTACAAGGTCAGCACTATAATTGCTTTTATTTTACGGATCAGGAAACTGAGGCAAAAAGAAATTAAGCAATTTGCGAAGCTCCCACAGCCAGCAGGCGGCAGAACCAGGATTCAAAACCAGGTAGTACAGATGGGAGTTGACACCTCGCTGCATTTCCACATCAGGTCAGAACAAAACATTTAAATGTGAAAATCCACTGCGCATAACCAGGCTTACCTATATTATTACCTGGAAAAGGACTATCTTTAGTTCTTAACTAATTAGAAATAGACTGTGAGAATAACCTACATAAACTGGTAAAAATAAGAAAACATTTTCTCTAAAACGCAAAGTTAGGGACCTTCCTGGTAAACCAGTGGCTAAGACTCCCAATTCCCAGTGCAGGGAGCCCAGGTTTTGCATGCTGCAACAAAGACCTGGTGCAGCCAAACAAATGAATAAGTATTTTTAAAAATAAATAAATAAAATGCAATGTTATTTCTTATTTGAAAAAGGAACAAGAAACATCTGAACTGTTCAGAGATGATGGGGACGCTTCCAGCCAATTTTCCTTCACAGTAAAGGTCAGATAGGGACCTCTTTCTGTTTTGGCACTGTTCCAAGAGCCTGAAACTTTCTGGATTACATTAAACACAACTCAGTCATTCCTTGGGTGTAGAGGCAGCAGTGGCTCAGACAATAAAGAATCTGCGTGCAATTCAGGAGACCCGGGTTTGATCTTTGGGTCANGCCTGAAACTTTCTGGATTACATTAAACACAACTCAGTCATTCCTTGGGTGTAGAGGCAGCAGTGGCTCAGACAATAAAGAATCTGCGTGCAATTCAGGAGACCCGGGTTTGATCCTTGGGTCAGGAAGATCCCCTGGAGAAGGAAATGGCAACCCACTCCAGTATTCTTGCCTGAAGAACTCCATGGACAGAGGAGCCTGGAGGACTATAGTCCATGGGTTCGTAAAGGGTGAGGCTCTTTCCATAATGAAGGCTTATAAACCTTAAGAATAATTGTCATAAATGGAAAAGGTCATAGTTTCATTAATCTATATCAAACCCTCTACAGAGGCCAAAGACCTCAGTAATGTGTTCAGGCTGAATCTGACCACATGGCAAACATACAGTGTTGCTCCCCACTTCTCATTCTGAGCCTCCTTCCCCCTTGGTGGATGTAATTGACAAAGCCCCCCTTCCCCATAGAGTTCATCCTTCTCAACAAAAGGGTGCAGTATCATTTTGATAACACTAGACAGAGCCAGGCAACCAACAATAAGGGATGACAGTACAGGTATAAGACATACTTTTAGCACCTAACCCTGCATCACTGACCCAGCCCAACATCAAGAAGATGGTGGGGGTGCTTAGAGCCCTACTTTATCACCATCAGTTCACTGGGCCTAGAAATGGACTAAGGCCCTCTCCCTGGTCAACTTCTCAGCCTGACCAGCACTGATTTAACGATGAAGAATTTATCATGTCACATAAAATAAAGTCCACTGGAAGGGTAGGGCTCAGGTAGATTCAGCAGCTCAAAGACATCACCAAGAATCCAGCTTCTTCCCTTCCTTTCCAGGTTGGCCTTCCTCAAATGTGACTTCATCAAGGGGAATAAATATACTGCCTCTAGGCTGATATACATGGATATGAGAGCTGGATATCCTGCGGTTCATGGGGGTCGCAAAGAGTCAGAGACAACTGAATGACTGAACTGAATGACTGACTGACTGACTGAGAGCTGGACCATAAAGAAAGCTGAGCACCAAAGAGTTGATGCTTTGGAACTGTGGTGTTGGAGAAGACTCTTGAGAGTCCCTTGGACTGCAAGGAGATCAAACTAGTCCATCCTAAAGGAAATGAGTCCTGAATAGTCATTGGAAGGACTGATGCTGAAACTGACACTCCAATACTTTGGCCACCTGATGCAAACAACTGACTCACTGGAAAAGCCCTGATGCTGGCAAAGATTGAAGGTAGNCTAAAACCCAGGGCCTATCTTCTCCCTGATCCCATAAAGCATTCATGGCAGTTTGGGTTTTAACCAATACAGGAGTAATTCGAAATCAATTTCCCCTCTCCTTGATGAACAATAGACTATTTAGTGTGACCCACAGAGAAAATCAGAAGCCCGTGTATGTGAGGCAGCCGCCGTGAGCTCCAGCCCGGCGTGCTCCAGGATTCTACCACACAGCTGCAAGCCTGACTGAAGCACCACGAGGAAGCCGGTCTTCCCCTGCTCTGAACACCGTGATCCGTCACCACGGCAGCTGCGAGCTGCGCACTCTGATGAGTGAGCAAGATGGATACAGCTTCAGCCCCTCTGGCACGCACAGGCTGGCGAAAGGTGAGGGGGGCCTGAAACAGAGCCCTAAGAACGTCCCATTAACACAGTCAGAGGGACATGGGTGCAATGAGCCTGGTGCATCTTGCACCCCTGGCTGGAATCTCACCATTGTTGCCAAGGCCCTTGATCTTGGACAGCTTGCAGGCATGCTTAGGCGCTCAGTCATATCCGACTTTCTTTGACCCCACAGACAGTAGCCTGCCAAGCTCCTCTGTCCATGGGAGTCTCCATGGAGAATACCGGAGTGGGTTGCCATTTCTTTTTCCAGAGAATCTTCCTGACCCAGGGATTGAACCTGAGTCTCTCGCATTGCAGGCAGATTCTTTACCATTGAGCCACCAGGGAAACTCCTGGACAGCTTGAGCCTCAGCTTAATCATTATAGTATCTACTCTCACGGGGCTACTGTGGGATACAAACAGGATTATGCAGGCAAGTGAGCTGCCTGTCCTATTTGCAAAATAAGTTCCGCTGCTAATGGCAGACTTGAAAACACTCAACCTTAAGACTATTTTTTGCCCCTCCAATAAAAAAAACACCCATCATGATCAAACTTTCACTTAATTAGCATGGATTACCAGCTAGGGTAGTGAGGTTACATTCGAAAGTCAGTATACAAGGTTTCAACAAGAGTCAGAATTATCCTTGTCAATTCCCTTGAAATCACCCAAAAAGTGCAGTGCATGTTTTCATGTTATAATATTGTACACATATTGCATAACACCAACATATGTCCCCTCTACTGAGCATGAATAAAGTAAATCAGTCTTCATGCAAGCAACTACAGATTGGAACTATTATGCTTTTTGATACCCAGAAAAAAACAGATGAGAAGATTCTAGTGTTCCTGCTCACCTACTTCATATTCCATTATGAAGTCTGTACTAGCTTCATACGCATGAATATTTTTGCTTGCTATAGTAAGGAACACAGGTTATGTGAAACCTGTGGTTTTTTTTTTTTCTTTCCTGGAAAAAAACGTGAAATAGAGTGTATGCTTACTCATTTTCAATCTGTAGATGGCTTGACTGAAACCACTTCAACCACTCTGACTTGAAATTTTAAAGACATAAAACCAGCCATGTTATCACTTGAACTGCATTCCCCAAATTCACATTCCAACCCCAGGACCGAATTCCCCAGTACCTCAGAATATGGGCTCAGCTGGAAACAGAATCATCACAGAAGTAATTAAAGATGAAGTCACTGCGCTACCCTGGTGATCCAGTGGTTAAGAAACTCACCTTGCAAGGCAGGGGACACCAGGTCAATCCCTGGTCCGGGAAGACCCCACATGCCATGAAACAACCAGTCCATGACACAAAGTCCCAGCACAACCAAAAATAATTAATGATAAAGAAATTAATTTTTTAAAAAATATGAAGTCATTAGGTGGACCCCAATCCAATAAAATTAACACCCTTATAAAAAAAGAGGAAATGTGCATACAGGGAGACCACTATGCGAACACGAAGGTAGAGATCAGGGCGATACTTCTACAAGCCAAGGAATGTCAGACTGCCAGCAAACCACCAGAAGCTAGGAGAGAGGTAGGAAATAGATTCTTCTCACAGCCCTCAAAATGAACCAATGCCATCCACCCTTTGATCTTGGACTTCGAGCCAATGAGACAATACATTTCTACTGTCTAAGCCATCCATACTGTTTACTACAGCCTAAGCAAACGAATACGACAAGCAAATTGACATTTTCTCCTGTGGTCCCACGACAGGCCATTGCACCCAAGCTCTTGGGCACTGGTCTTATGACTCTGAGCGGAGTTACCAATTTAACCAATTCACGAATTACTGAGCGTGTCTGACAACTCCAGTCTATCATCCACTGATAAACCTTAACACCAGGGACAGGAAGCGGGCAGCACAGGATGAGCTCACAGGTAAGAAAGGGAAAGGAGTCTCCTAGGGAACAGACAGAGTCGTGAGCTGCACTGGCCCCCTCAAGCAAGGAAAGCCGTTCTTCTCAATTTCTCTACTTTGTTGGCCCGCTCCTTTTCTCCCCGTGGTGAATAAACACACCCAAGGGGAAATGAAAACCCATTCATCAGCATTCCTGGCCAGACAGTGAGCCGCTTAATGGCTTTATCGATTCCTTGTTGTGCTCTACATTATGTTACATTGGCTCAAGCAGTCCATACAAGCAGAATCAAGATGGTGTTGGTAAAAAGGCATTATTTCATTTTAAGCTTGTTACCACTGAGACCAGTCAACCTTGAACAGAAGTAGCCTAGTTTCAAAACAAGCATGTGCAAAATTTCTATTCACTGCATGCCAGTGGTCCTTCCCACAGCCAATGTCCCTTGGTTCCAAAGGCCTATCTTAGTTGGTAAAGAAAAACAAACATGGCAATAACTGTGCCCGTTAAGTGGATTTCCCATGCTAGAATCATGTTTTATGTTTTATATTCCAAGATAATGGTTCCAAAGGCTTTAAGGGGATACGTTTCACATTAGAAAAATGACTCTAATTACTAACACAAAGCACTCTGTCTATGCATTTTGACATAAATATCACTATAAGGCTAAAATAAAACAATTAAATGGCTCACAAATTTATCAAAGACATACAAGATCTTCAATGCCCTTGCAAATGTGTCCATTTTAATACTTTTAAATAAACATGCTATAAGCAAACAACACAGAGGCTGTTAAAACAAGTTTTCTAAATTCAAGACAATGACCTAATACCAGATTTAACATAGTAAAAAGATTAAATCAAACCTTTTAACAAATGAACTTGGCTGCTTTAGACAAGGTGGGCAGTTGGCAATAACCTACCGCTAAAAGACCAGGGAAAAAGTGAAAACTGACATTAAATGTTCTATACCATTTACATCAATCACTTATATAGTTTCTAAAAGTTGAGTTAAATGGCATAAAACCCTTGAGAAAATTATTCAATTCTCAAAAACAGCTGAGACTCTGAAATTGTATGTGTCCAATTATCATTTTTGTTCATCATCCTTTCTATCTGTTGAAAAGGAAATAATCAGGAATAGCAACTGAGAGTCGTGAGGTTCAAACCCACCTCTACCACTCACTCACTAATCTGAATGAGTCTCGGACACCTCAGATCTCACTATCCTCATCGAGGAAAAAAAAGGCGGGGGAGGGGGGCTGGCCTATATCAAAAACAAATACTGGGACTTGCCTGGTGGTAGATGGAAATCCACCTGCCAATGCAGGGGACACAGGTTCGATCCCTGGTCTAGGAAGATTTCATATGCCATGGAGGAACTAAGCCTGCATATCACAACAAAAGAGTAGCCCCCGCTCACCACAACTAGAAAAAGGAAAGCCCATGCAGTCAAAAAGAAAGAAAGAAAAATTCTAAAAAAAAACAAAACAAAACAAAAAAAACTCTAAGATGTAAACTCTAAGATGGCAAGGGTCTCATGAGCAGCCTCCCAATTATTTGCCAAATAAATAAGGCATTTTATGTGTTTCATATTCTGTGCTTCAACAAGAACAATGAGATTTGAAGGAAGCATTCTATGCTTTAAAAAAAGTTTGAAAGCCACTGGTAAGTTTGGTCTTTTGCTTTTTTCAAAAGTAATCCTATAACTTGTAGAAATGAATGTGTATACTGTTTCACAATCACACAAGTAATGTGAACTTCAAGATTCCACTTATTTTTAAGCTAAATGTGGTATCCAGTGTCTTCACATACAGAGATAAAGCTGAAATTTTAGGGGAATTCAAGAAAGAGGAGACCAGAGATGAATTTTTGCCTTAACCCAAGCATTTCACACTAAGCAACTTTTGAAGAAAACTTTGTCTTGAGATGTTTCTTGGCCAGAGTTACTGAAAATTGTTCTAAAAATCATACCTTTTGCCATACCTGCTGACACTCAATTCGGATGAAGAGTGTTCAAATTTGTTTTCAAAATGAACTGTCCACCTGCCTAAATAGGTTTTGCCTTGAAGGTGTATAAAATAAAAGATATTTTTTTAAAAAAGCATTTTAATTTTCAGATTGTGCTAAAGAATACAATGGTACTAAATACATTTTCTAACCTTTACCTTGAGGCGAATATTAACTAGACTTCTTATTCATTATATAAACCAGCTATCCAAACCTATAAAACTGATACAAGACTAAAACTCAAATCTAATCCTATAAGGAAATCTTAAAACACAGGTCCGCCAAGAGCTACAGAGGTGGTATGTGTATATACGTGGTGCTCTGCCTTCTACTGAATAGCTTATGGATATGATATTACTTCATTTAGTAGAAGAGTCAAGGCCTAAGGCCAAACAACCAAGTTACAAATGAAATTCTCTTACACGTTCCCTCAAGTAGCAGTAAGAAATATCCATTTACCAAAGGTTCTGGTCCCCTTCCTGGACCTGCAACATTGTTGACCCAGCATGGAGAACACCCAGACTTTAAGGCCACACTCCCAACTCTAAGGAAAAACATGATAGAGTTTCCATGATTTTACTCAGTTAATTTCTTTGAGCAGTAACAGTATATAGTCAGACTGTTCTCTCTACAGGCAAAAGGTAAGAAAACAGTGAATAAAATTCTTCACATATTAATGACTGTGCTGATCCCAATGTCCACCGTAACACAGATGGCAAAGCTACATTCAGGCTACAAAGGAAATATCCCACACCTTGCTCAGTTCTGTCCAGAGACGTGGGAAATTACCACTGCTCTCTGTACTCAGGCACACGGAGCATGTCCAGATGGAAATCAAAATCTGCAGACTATCATCTGTGTGTTTGAACTAAATGACAAACATCTGCAAACTGACAGACTTTCTCACTTTTCATCTGGATTAAGGAAAACTTCCATTTTCCCACAACAGATTAAAAACGATTTAACAAAAACAAAAAAAATTTTTTAATTAACTGTAACCATTCCCTGTCCATGTCAGACCTTAGCTATGCTTGGATCAGGCCAATTTTGTTGTAACATGGTGTTTTCTTCCTGTAAGCTATTTCCCCAAACACACTGTGCAGATTTCTCTGTCATGCTTTATTGATAGAGTCGGGCTTGAAAGCAGGGCTGCCAGATTATTACCATGGTATAAATTACGGACATGCAAAGCGCTGACGGATGTTGGCTGTGCTCTGTGACAAACCAAATGGTGGATTTGAGGCTTACACAGCTACACCAAGGACCTGGCACAAAGCCGATACTTAACAAATATTTGCCAAACGGAGTAACACTTTACCTGACAAATATGAAACATCATCCACTCCTGGGTGTGCTTCAACAGAAATAATTGATTTGGACGAGGGAGGTGGTGAATGAAGACGGGGTGCTCAGGCAGCCCTCGGAAGCAGCTCTGGCCCTTGAAATAAGTAGCATTTGCGATCGCTGCCCCTCCCCCTCTGCCTGGACTCCCCACGTCTGATTGCTACAATCAGGGCCTGAGCTGCTTTACTTGAGCCAGCAGCACATCAGCTAACTCAGTCAATTCACACTTGGTCTGCTCAGAATGGAGGAGATGCTCTCGCCACTAACAGCCCACAGCTGCACCCCACACCGGCAGAGATGCAGGGCTGCGCACTCTAATCCCCCGCCTCCCCCCACCTGCCGGATGAGCATTTTCACCCTCTCTTTGTGTTTAAATCCATTTTGGTCCACAGCATTCTGATTAGTCGGCGCTAGGCAGAGAACAGGCTCCCAAAGACTTGTTGATACAAATATTCAGGTTGGAGACTCAGTCGAGAATCAGGGCTGCCTGGTACATAGTTTAGATTCCAATTTCAAAACTTTTTTTTAAGTAATTCTATCAATACTCATTTTATTACATGCCACAGTGAACACCCTGAGATGCATTCTATTTTTTAAACTCAGCTGTCTATCCGCTGCCGACATTACCGATGAAGCTCTAAGCCATTAAGGGAAAAAGAGAGACTTCGTTTGCTGTGATAATACACAGATCTGTGTATCTTTCCAACGGCCTTCCAGGTCGAAAGAAATGAGGTCTTGATGAGTACCAGCTAGCTATTAATTAGATTTAGTAGCAACAAAATATTACTTTTCAAGCACTTTAAGAACTGAGAACAGCTACCAAGCTCAGCAGAATTTTTCTATCTTTTCATTTCCCTGACCCCCTTTTTCCAATTTATCTCATTAAAAATGCTTCCATCTGAAAGGAAATGAAGAGAGCAAGAACAAGAACTGAAGAGTAAATGCAAGTGATTATAAAGACCTCATTCATCTATTCCCAATTTTCAAAATCCCATTTCATTTTCTTTAGCTAAGAAAGACAACTGTATATATATGTGTATATATATATACACAGCTTACCTTTAAGGAGCAGACTTTTAAGTCTGAAGCAGTGATTGCAACCTATGCCACTACAGCTTTTTTTGAACAGGACCACCTTTTGTCCTTTTTTGGTAATTTAATTATTTTTATCTAGTCGACAAAGGGAATGCTGTGTCCTGGGCTGAAGGGATGTATTGCTGCTGTTTGGTCCCTAAGCTGTGTCTGACTCATTTGTGACCTCACGGACTGTGGCCACAGACTGTCAGGCTTCTCTGTCCATGAAATTCCCCAGGCAAGATTACTGCTGTGGGTTGCCATTTCCTCCTCTAGGGAACATTCTCAACCCAGGGATTGAACCCACGTCTCCTGTACTGGTAGATGAGTTTTTTACCATTGGGCCACCTTGGAAAGTGAAGGAAAGTATAGGGCTTCCTAAAAGTAATTCAGCCCACTTGGGCCTTTCCTGACACACACAGTTTTAGGATTTCAAAGGTGTCTGTCCTGACGGGGGACAGAGGCGCCTATGGTCATGTGGGGAAATGCTGCAAAGAAGGAACATATAGATGGGGGCCAGGTGGCCCCGTCTTCTCAAAACTTTCCATGTGCTAAGGAATCACTTGGGCAGTTTTGCTAAGAACAGATCCTGTTGCTAAANATCTTTCCAACGGCCTTCCAGGTCGAAAGAAATGAGGTCTTGATGAGTACCAGCTAGCTATTAATTAGATTTAGTAGCAACAAAATATTACTTTTCAAGCACTTTAAGAACTGAGAACAGCTACCAAGCTCAGCAGAATTTTTCTATCTTTTCATTTCCCTGACCCCCTTTTTCCAATTTATCTCATTAAAAATGCTTCCATCTGAAAGGAAATGAAGAGAGCAAGAACAAGAACTGAAGAGTAAATGCAAGTGATTATAAAGACCTCATTCATCTATCCCCAATTTTCAAAATCCCATTTCATTTTCTTTAGCTAAGAAAGACAACTGTATGTATATGTGTATATATATATACACAGCTTACCTTTAAGGAGCAGACTTTTAAGTCTGAAGCAGTGATTGCAACCTATGCCACTACAGCTTTTTTTGAACAGGACCACCTTTTGTCCTTTTTTGGTAATTTAATTATTTTTATCTAGTCGACAAAGGGAATGCTGTGTCCTGGGCTGAAGGGATGTATTGCTGCTGTTTGGTCCCTAAGCTGTGTCTGACTCATTTGTGACCTCACGGACTGTGGCCACAGACTGTCAGGCTTCTCTGTCCATGAAATTCCCCAGGCAAGATTACTGCTGTGGGTTGCCATTTCCTCCTCTAGGGAACATTCTCAACCCAGGGATTGAACCCACGTCTCCTGTACTGGTAGATGAGTTTTTTACCATTGGGCCACCTTGGAAAGTGAAGGAAAGTATAGGGCTTCCTAAAAGTAATTCAGCCCACTTGGGCCTTTCCTGACACACACAGTTTTAGGATTTCAAAGGTGTCTGTCCTGACGGGGGACAGAGGCGCCTATGGTCATGTGGGGAAATGCTGCAAAGAAGGAACATATAGATGGGGGCCAGGTGGCCCCGTCTTCTCAAAACTTTCCATGTGCTAAGGAATCACTTGGGCAGTTTTGCTAAGAACAGATCCTGTTGCTAAGAACAAGTTCCTGGGTGATGTTGATGCTGCTGGTCAAACGACACTTTGGCACTTAAGATTTGGAACTGTCTAGAATAACTATCCTATATTGGTTCTGCCTGCCCAGCATCTACTGTGGGACTACAGCGAACCAATCAGACTTCAGGGAGGTATAAGAGGATGGTTTCTTTTCCTCCACCATCCCTCACAGCTTTATTGGGGTGTACCGACAAAGAGAAGGTGATTTTCAAAGACAATCTGTGTATCAAGTTCACAAGAGGGGACAGATCCATCTCCTTTCCCCCAAGAGGGGTGTTTCTTATAATGACTAAGAAAATAATTTAAAATCATTGTGGTTAGGTATCAGTTCAGTTCAGTCGCTCAGTTGTGTCCGACTCTTTGCAACCCCATGAATCACAGCACGCCAGGCCTCCCTGTTCATCACCATCACGTCCATCGAGTCAGTGATGCCATCCAGCCATCTCATCCTCGGTCGTCCCCTTCTCCTCCCAATCCCTCCCAGCATCAAAGTCTTTTCCAATCAGTCAACTCTTCACATGAGGTGGCCAAAGTACTGGACTTTCAGCTTTAGCATCATTCCTTTCAAAGAAATCCCAGGGTTGATCTCCTTCAGAATGGACTGGTTGAAACTCCTTGCAGTCCAAGGGACTCTCAAGAGTCTTCTCCAACATCACAGTTCAAAAGCATCAGTTCTTCGGTGCTCAGTCTTCTTCACAGTCCAACTCTGATATCCATACATGACCACAGGAAAAACCATAGCCTTGACTAGACGGACCTTAGTCGGCAAAGTAATGTCTTTGCTTTTCAATATACTATCTAGGTTGGTCATAACTTTTCTTCCAAGGAGTAAGCGTCTTCTAATTTCATGGCTGCAGTCACCATCTGCAGTGATTTTGGAGCCCCAAAAAATAAAGCCTGACACTGTTTCCCCATCTATTTCCCATGAAGTGATGGGACCGGATGCCATGATCTTCGTTTTCTGAATGTTGAGTTTTAAGCCAGCTTTTTCACTCTCCTCTTTCACTTTCATCAAGAGGCTTTTTAGTTCCTCTTCACTTTCTGCCATAAGGGTGGTGTCATCTGCATATCTGAGGTGATTGATATTTCTCCCAGCGATCTTGATTCCAGCTTTTGTTTTTTTCAGTCCAGCGTTTCTCATGATGTACTCTGCATAGAAGTTAAATAAGCAGGGAAACAATATTCAGCCTTGACGTACTCCTTTTCCTATTTG
>SJYW01052101.1:897811-924961 GCA_006410735.1 Raphicerus campestris
GATGCTTTCTAAGGCCCACTTGACTTCATATTCCAATATGTCTTGCTCTCGATTAGTGATCACATCATCATATTTATCTACGTCATGAAGATCTTTTTTGTACAGTTCTTCCGTGTATTCTTGTCACCTCTTCTTAATATCTTCTGCTTCTGTTAGGTCCATACCATTCCTGTCCTTTATCGAGCCCGTCTTTGCATGAAATGTTCCCTTGGTATCTCTGATTTTCTTGAAGAGATCTCTAGTCTTTCCCATTTTGTTGTTTTCCTCTATTTCTTTGCATTGATCACTAAGGAAGGCTTTCTTATCTCTTCTTGCTATTCTCTGGAACTCTGCATTCAGATGCTTATATCTTTCCTTTTCTTCTTTGCTTTTCGCCTCTCTTCTTTTCACAGCTATTTGTAAGGCCTCCCCGCACAATCATTTTGCTTTTTTGCATTTCTTTTCCATGGGGATGGTCTTGATCCGTGTCTCCTATAAAATGTCACGAACCTCATTCCATAGTTCATCAGGCACTCTATCTATCAGATCTAGGCCCTTAAATCTATTTCTCACTTCCACTGTATAATCATAAGGGATTTGATTTAGGTCATACCTGAATGGTCTAGCAGTTTTCCCTATTTTCTTCAATTTCATTCTAAATTTGGCAATAAGAAGTTCATGATCTGAGCCACAGTCAGCTCCTGGTCTTGTTTTTGTTGACTGTATAGAGCTTCCCCATCTTTGGCTGCATACAATATAATCAATCTGATTTTGGTGTTGACCATCTGATTATGTCCATGTGTAGAGTCTTCTCTTGTGTTGTTGAAAGAGGGTGTTAGCTATGACCAGTGCATTTTCTTGGCAAAACTCTTATTATTTGCGCTGCTTCATTCCGCATTCCAAGGCCAAATTTGCCTGTTACTCCAGGTGTCTCTTGACTTCCTACGTTAGCATTCCAATCCCCTATAATGAAAAGGACATCTTTTTTGGGTGTTAGTTCTAAAAGGTCTTGTAGGTCTTCATAAAACCGTTCAACTTTGGCTTCTTCATTGTTACTGGTTGGGGCATAGAATTGGATAACTGTGATATTGAATGGTTTGCCTTGGAAATGAACAGAGATCATTCTGTCGTTTTTGAGATTGCACCCAAGTACTGCATTTCGGACTCTTTTGTTGACCATCATGGCTACNTCTAGCAGTTTTCCCTATTTTCTTCAATTTCATTCTAAATTTGGCAATAAGAAGTTCATGATCTGAGCCACAGTCAGCTCCTGGTCTTGTTTTTGTTGACTGTATAGAGCTTCCCCATCTTTGGCTGCATACAATATAATCAATCTGATTTTGGTGTTGACCATCTGATTATGTCCATGTGTAGAGTCTTCTCTTGTGTTGTTGAAAGAGGGTGTTTGCTATGACCAGTGCATTTTCTTGGCAAAACTCTTATTATTTGCGCTGCTTCATTCCGCATTCCAAGGCCAAATTTGCCTGTTACTCCAGGTGTCTCTTGACTTCCTACGTTAGCATTCCAATCCCCTATAATGAAAAGGACATCTTTTTTGGGTGTTAGTTCTACAAGCTTCCCATTTAAAAAAAAAAAAAAAAACAAAAACTGGTATGCTGCAGAATCCACTGGCTTTACCACAGTTTAAACTGCAGAGAGAGAGAAGATTCAGTCATGAGTTTTTTTTTTTTCTCTCCAATGCCTCTAACAGAGGACTCCAAGCAGTTTCTCTGCCTCTTTTGAGCTCATTGTGGTGACTCAGACAGTAAAAATCCACCTGCAGTGAAGGAGACCTGGGTTCAATCTGGGTCAGGAAGATTCCCTAGAGAAGGGACTGGCTATCCACTCCAGTATTCTTGCCTGGAGAATCCCATGGACAGAGAAGTCTGGCAGGCTACAGTCCATGGGGTTGCAAACCCTCAGACAGAACTGAGGGACTAACACTTTCATTACTTTTTGCAAAACTTCACATATGCTCATTTAGTTACAAGTCTTAGTTACCCTTTCTAACCTCAGCACTAAGCTCAGTAACTGGGACTGAGCTTAGAATTAACAGTTAGCACTTAGTAAATGTTAGGCAACTGTGTGTGGCCCTTCACATCCATTATCTTCTGGAATCTCAACCTTCAGGAATAATTCTCAAGGATCCTCACAGAAACTTGGGTTCAGAGCAGGATGACTACCTTAGCTGGTTGAACATAAAAACAGGATTCAAACAAAATCTGATACCCAGTTCCAAAGCCTATACACCACTCCCACTCAACAACCGTATCCAAATGCTTTAGTGGGCACAGCATTTCTAAAGAGGAACAGATCATGCGCTCACTGCCAAGTTCAAAACTGTCACCTGTAGCTTCTTTCTAGTTCCTCCACACCCCTCATTGGCCTCCCCATCTTTCTACTGCCTCTTCAGCTAGTTTTCACACCACTGACCTGGAGCTGGACACCTCTGGGCCCCTCTTGCTAAGACAGGTCAGCATGAAGGCAAGGATGCCCAGGCAAATGTGACACACCTGTGTAACACAATAAACCGAGGGAAGAAAACCCATCAGAGGCCAATGACAGTACAGGGGAAAGCCCTGGACTCCTGCACACTTGGCCTGCAAATACCACAGCACGCTTATCTTCCTGCCCTCTCAACCTCCAAAAAGAAAAAGAAACAGAATCATACCCTAGGGTGTCCAAGACCAGGGGGAAGGACGAACTTATCAAGACTCGCATTTCTACGAACCTATAACCCAGCACTTCCAGTTCTCTGTGTTGACCATAAGCCAATACCGACATATGTGCACAGAGAGATAGCCATAAAGCCTATTCTGTGTCAAGTGACTTCAGGGACCACCAGCAAGAAAATACCTCGTTACCTCTGCAGCCTATTCTTAACAATGGAATCCCACACTGCAAGTAACAGGACTGTGTATCATCCATGAAATTTTTTTTTAAATCATTACTGAATCCCTCCAAAAAGCAGCAGCATGATATATACAATACATTATTTATGTAAAAATAACCTATATATTTGTAAGTGTGTGTGAAAGGGTTAGTTGCTCAGTCGTGTGTGACTCTTTGTGACCACATGGACTGTTGCCTGCCAGGCTCCTCTGTCCATGGAATTCTCCAGGCAAGAGAACTGGAGTGGGTTGTCATTCCCTTCTCCAGGGCATCTTCCCAACCCAGGGACTGAACTTGGGTCTCCTGGATCACAGGCAGATTCTTGCATGCGTGACTGCATGCTAAGTCATTTCAGTAGTGCCCAACTCTGTGTGAGCCAAATGACTACAGCCTGCCAAGCTCTGTCCATAGGATTCTCCAGGCAAGAATACTAGAGTGGTTGCCATGCCCTCCCCCAGAGGATCTTCTCAACCCAGGGATCAAACCCAAGTCTCTCATGTCTCCTGCATTGGTAGGTGGGTTCTTTACCACTAGTGCCACATGGGAAGCCCATATATTATATGTAAACCTATTAAAATAGCTTCACACTCTGGGAAGGTAGGATAAGAAGGAATCAACAGATTAAAGATTTGGCTGAAATGTTTTAAGAAAGAACATGTTGTTATATGCAATTTTTTTTAGAAAAAAATAAAGGACAGGGGTGTCAACAGCCAACAGTAGATGCTCCGTGTTCCTGGCCCATTATTTCTATCAGAAACATAAGATGTCAGCATCCTGAGAAGGAATCAGCCCTAGAAACAGAGACTACACCCAGGCATTAGCAAAAGACTGTGCTGTCCTCAGTCACCACTCACTCGAACATGCAGGAAACCTTAGGTCTGACATCCTGTGTGCCTCCAGCCTCATCTCTAACTACCTCCTCAACTTCCTGCCTCAGATGTCTTAAGGCTATGAGACGCTCATCTAGCCCACGTAGAGTGGCTGTTCTTGGCAAATCTAAAGACTGACCCTGACCATAGCCCCGTATTCCACTTCCGCTTTCCAGACTGGGTTTGGGCATCATCTCTCTATCCATTCATCCATCCTTTCACACCGAGCAGTTGCCCCATGGCCAGCATGCCAAAGACACAGCAATGGGGAAGACTATCCCGACCGCACAGACCAGTCTAGTGGCCCAGGCTCCCTGCATCCACACCCAACCCATCCCAGTAATCACCCAAATTCTCCAAGTCCAGAGTGAGCCTGAACCACCAAGAGCTAAGGTGCAGAACAGCTGCTTTCAAAACCCCAGCCCCTTCACCTCACTATGTAAATGGGGACAATTTTGCTCTCTTCAAAGCTCCAAGGTTCTCATTTTTAGATAGACATAGTATCCTGGAAGGAGGTATCTTCGGCGACCCGTCCCTCATGGGGTTGTGGTTAGAGTTAAATTAATACCTGCATAGCTCTAAGTTCATGACCCAGAACATATCATTCAGCAAGTGGCAGTTTCATTAATAACGTGGTGTTATGGGAGGAGTTGGCAAACTTTTCTTTAATGGGTTATAGTTTATATATTATACACATGAAATAGTTTAAGCCTGCAGGTCAGACAGTACGCTCCTGCTTGTAAGCACACAAGTGTGGTTATGCTGCAATAAAACATGATTTACCGACCTTTAATGTGCATGACGTATTTTCAGGTCTCAAATTATTATTTTTTTTTAAATTTTTTTCAACAGTTCAAAAATGTAAAATAACATTCTTAGCGCACTGGCTTGGGCAAAGACAAAGAGCAGGTCTGATTTGGGCCCAGTCTACAGTTTGCTGACTCCTGTATTAGAAGAAATCTTCCTATCATGTAACAAGTTTTTCCTGTCTGTAGAGATATAACTACCTTCCCTGGCAGCTCAGCAGTAAAGAACCAGCCTGACAACACAGGAGACGCAGGTTGGATCCCTTGGTTGGGAAGATCCCCCAGAGAAGGAAATGGCAACTCACTCCAATATTCTTGCCTGGAGAATTCCATGGACAGAGGAGCCTGATGAGCTATGGTTAGTGGAGTTACAAAAGAGTCGGACGCAACTCTGCAAATAAACAATGACTGTTAACTGCTAGTTGTTGCAGGAGTCTCCAGCACTGGGCTACTTGAGGAAAAAAAAAAAACAGAACAACTAAGCATTCATAGACATGTATGTATGTATATACATGTATGTGTATATACACATATATATAAATAAATATGTATCTGCCATTTCCTCTCAAATTGTCCAGAAGAAAATAAAGAGAAAGTACATGTGGTAAACTTAATATTTGGATACTCTGGGCAGAGGGGATACAGAAATTCCTTGTACTATTTTTTGCACCTTCTTGGGAAATCTGAAATCATTTCAAAATTTAAAAATCTAAGCACTAAGAATAAATGATTCCAACAAGTTCTCTGTCTAAAGACCTTATATAAAGAGCCTGCCTACTAGCTTTCTGTTGTGTCTACTTCGCAAAATAGAAGGCAAAAATTTGCCTATGGAAGGTGACATTTGCCATTAATACTGCAAATATTTTTTACTTATTAAATACTGTTAAGAAAAATACTTTGGCCATTTGATGCAAAAAGCTGACTCATTGGAAAAGACTCTGATGCTAGGAAAGACTGAAGGCAAAAGGAGAAAAAGATGTCAAAGAATGAGATGGTTAGATAGCATCACCGACTCAATGGGCATGAATTGGAGCTAACTCTGGGAAACAGTGAAGGACAGGGAAGCGTGGCATGCTGCCGCCCATGGAGTCACAGAGTTGGACATGACTTAGTGACTAAGCAACCACAAAAAACGGCTATCAGTTCAGTTCAGTCACTCAGTCGTGTCTGACTCTTTGCGACCCCATGGACTGCAGTACACCAGGCTTCCCTGTCCATCACTGACTCCAATAAATCAGCTAACAACTATAACTCAGCTAAAATCAAGACGGTATCTCAGGTCTTCACAAGACTGAAGTGAAGTGAAAGTTGTTCAGTCGTGTCCAACTCTTTGCAACCCCATGGACTCTACAGTCCATGGAATTCTCCAGGCCAGAAGACTGGAGTGGGTAGCCTTTCCCTTCTCCAGGGGATGGTCCCAACCCAGGTCTCCTGCATTGCAGGTGGATTCTTTACCAGCTGAACCACCAAGGAAACCCAAGAATCCTGGAGTGGGTAGCCTACCCTTTTCTAGAGGATCTTCCCAACCCAGGAATTGAATCAGGATCTCCTGCACTGCAGGCAGATTCTTTACCTACAAAGCTATCAGGGAAGCCCTTCACAAGACTAAGAACAAGTCAAAAATACCCTCAAGCCCTAACAGTGAGGCCATCACAGACAACCGCTCTGCCCTGGGCATCCACCAGGCCAGTCACATTCCTTCCACACCCCTCCTGTTGGTGGAGGAGTGGAAGCTAGCAGACCTACCTGGGGGATACCTGGCCCCATAAATGATAAAGGAATAAACAAGGAGAGAAAAAGGTTACCTAGTCTTATTTCTTGATGTCCTGCCATTTGCATAATAACACTAGTCAAAGAATCCAGGTAGATTCCTTCCAGGGAAGGAAGTCTCCTTCCCTTACCACCCCCACCCCACCCAAAACAAATGGGAACCCAGTCCTAAAGGACTGTTCCCCAGCAGGTCCCGTTCCTTTAATTCCAGTCTGTTGATTCTCATGACTCTCACGGCCTCCTCTCATCACATGGCCAGTTCCTTTCCGGGAAGGCGGCCTCTCTCAAGAGTAGTAACTTTTTCATGCTGGAGGCCCTGCAGACAACACAACTTTACAACCTGTGAGCTGAGAGGGACAGAAGGAACAGCAGAGCGTCTCTTTCGTATCAGTGACCTGTGGCAATCCCAGGAGACAGGATCTAAAACCATCCCCAATTCCCCTGCACTGAGAAGTCGCACACTGGTTGCCATACCATCTTCACACACCCGAGTTTAATTCCAAAACCCTCACATGAGAATGACCTGCTAATTGGATCTCCAGTGCCTCCATCATAAATAGATACTACAACTGGCAGCGTAATTAGCAAGCTTCTGCTGCCAAGACAACCACCGTTTTCCCCCGCCCCCGTTGGAGAAGTTGTCCTTCCTGACCTTAAGTTTCAAATCCTAGATATTTTCGGATGGAAAGGTCTGCTCAATCAGAGGAATCTATAACCTAATGAAAGCAATTAAACTGGCAAATAATTCAAAATCCACAGCAGCAAAACAAGACAAATAAAAAATAAAAAGGAGGAAAGTGAAGCAAAAAGCAAGCTTTATAACAATTTGGTCTCAATGTCCAGAAAATGCATGATAGGGTTCAAAAGCCCAGTCAGTGTCTTAATTGTCATCTTACTCTCTGACTACCCACATATTGGTCCCACAAGCAGGCAGCAGTATTTGGCACACAGCAGGTCCCTAACAAATGATACAGGTTAGGGAGGACAGATGGAGAAGGCAATGGCACCCCACTCCAGCACTCTTGCCTGGAAAACTCCCATGGACAGAGGAGCCTGGTGGGCTGTAGTCCACGGGGTCGCCAAGAGTCGGACACGACTGAGCGACTTCACTTTCACTTTTCACTCTCATCCATTGGAGAAGGAAATGGCAACCCACTCCAGTGTTCTTGCCTGGAGAATCCCAGGGACGGGGGAGCCTGGTTGGCTGCCATCTATGGGGTCATACAGAGTCAGACACGACTGACGTGACTTAGCAGCAGCAGCAGCAGCAGGGAGGAGAGAAGCTCTTTCTCACTAAGAATTTCCTGTCCTTGACCAAAGGAGAACTTGGACCTTCACCTTTCATTTCCTAAGAATTAAGCTTTATGCTGAATTTATGATGTTTTAACATCTTTCACAAAATGATACCTACACCCCACCAAAAGGCTGTAGACCAACAACTAAATAAATGTGTTGAAGTTACAGATGACTTTCTTTTCTCTTTACATGCCTTTACGAATTCCTCTATTTTCTACAATGAACATTTATTACATTTCTATTAAAGAAAAAAAACGAAAACCAAGTAGATGAAAATAACATTCTCATTCAAACAGAGAGCAGTCTTTAAACTCCAAGGTGCTCCCCAGTCACCTGCAGGTCTTGCTGAAAGACAAATTCCAGTTCCATTAGTCTAGGGTGCGGGTGAGGACTGACATTTCTAACAAGCTCCCACGCAATAGCTGGACAAACCCAACGGCGCTTTGATTGCCAAGACTCTATAAAACACAAAAGTAATTCAACAATCCCAGTTTTAAAGAGACGATGATGGTAACAAGGCCTTAAATCAAAGCAGGGCAACACTAGCAAAGCCCACACTGAAAAAGGAATGCCTTTTTGGGCTCCAGCCAGAAAGAAGCGAAAAAAACAAACAAACCAAAACACAACTGAACTTTACTTAGAAGTACAGTACTCTGCTGGAAGCGCTTGTCTCCATAGTTAAAAACAAATGAAATTGCTTCCTATTGATTTTAATTTAGGCTGGAACACTTGCTGTCCAATAATGCCAGCAAAGGAAACTGTGAGTGAGGACAAGATATGATAAAGGAGACAAACTCNTTAAAAACAAATGAAATTGCTTCCTATTGATTTTAATTTAGGCTGGAACACTTGCTGTCCAATAATGCCAGCAAAGGAAACTGTGAGTGAGGACAAGATATGATAAAGGAGACAAACTCTAGAGGCCATCAGATACTCGGCCGACCTCCGGTCTCAGCTGTAGTTAAAACGTGATAGACAGGATTAGGTGCGGGCAGAACAGACACCCAGATGCACCGTTTTCCATTCATCTCATCCTCCAGGGCCTCTTACCATTATGGACTCTTTTTATTATTTTTTTAAATTTCAGCTCTAAATGTTCAATTAAGTTTTACTCATTTCCTTACAGATCCTTAGGATTCTCATTTACAAATAAAATCAAGAGACGCAGTTAAGGCNGGATGCTGGGCAGGCAAGAACAAGCGCACAATAATAATAAGGTGACTCTCTCTCTCTGAGCCAGCCCTTGTATCTACCCACATGTACTCTTTCTTCCTAATAAATATGTGTTTCGCTACAAAAGCAAATAGATAAATAACAATTAATGACAGTTATGTGCTTGCTAGGATCAGAGCCTTATGTTCTCATTTAATTTTCACATCAACTCTATGAGACAGCAGTCATTATTCTACCTTGTAGATGAAGAAATAGGGGCTAAAGCACACACAGACAGCCCATGACAAAGCAAGATGACATTGCAGTCTCAGCACACGGGACCACCGTGAGAAAGTCATCCAGCTGTTCCATGCGCTAACTTATGGTCTCCAGACAACAATGGGTGTTTGTTCAGTCACTCAGTTGTGTCCAACTCTTCGTGGCCCCCAAGGACTGTAGCCCACCAGGCTCCTCTGTCCATGGAATCTTCTCAGCAAGAATATTGGAGCAGGTTGCCATTTCCTAATCCAGGAGATCTTTCCAACTCAAGGAACAAACCCACATCTCTTGGGTCTCCTGCATTAGCATGTGGATTCTTTACCACTAGCGCCACCAAATTCAAGCCCAAATGCCTAAGCCTGGTATTCAAAGTCCAGTCAATGCATCCAACATTGAGAGCCTCTCAAATCCTAACAGTGTCCACATTGAAGATGACAGTCACTAATGGTTTTATGCCATAAGGAAGTCGCTAAGATACAAGGTAGACCCAGTCTGAGTGCCAGAACTGCATTAATCTGCCCACTAGTCAACCACCTTCACCAGCTCATGACTGCCTCTGCTCACCAGTTCCCTTGGTATATATATATACAAAATAGTATCCAGGCTTTCAAGTACCTACTCCCAGGAAGGTATCATTCTCATTACTCCATTGCTCCTGAACACGAAGGGACTGAATCAGTATTCTGGAGCTCTATTATATGGATTTAGTGGCTTTCACTTTATTTTCTCAATTTGCACACATTTTTAGAACCCCCTTAACACCAAGCAAATCTACACATGTGAAGTTTCCATTTACATTTGACTTGAACCTNTATACAAAATAGTATCCAGGCTTTCAAGTACCTACTCCCAGGAAGGTATTATTCTCACTACTCCATTGCTCCTGAACACGAAGGGACTGAATCAATATTCTGGAGCTCTACTATATGGATTTAGTGGCTTTCACTTTATTTTCTCAATTTGCACACATTTTTAGAACCCCGTAACACCAAGCAAATCTACACATGTGAAGTTTCCATTTACATTTGACTTGAACCTGTAACTTTCCTTGCAATACCGTGCAAGAGGATGACCCCCTTTTGAATTTAAAGAACACACTGCCCCACTGAACAGCTCAGGCCTTCGTTTTTTTACCTATGGACGCAAAACAGTAAAGTCCAAAAGTCACTGATTTCACCCAAGAGTGAGCCTGGTCATCCTCTGTTTCCCAGCATCTCAGTGACACAGGAGTGCATGGTTTAATTCGACACTGACCCATTCTTGTCAAACATAGGAAAACGCTTGCTGGGTTCAAATTATGCTACTTCCTAGCTGCATTTTCCCTTCGTGGCCAAATGGATCCATCTCTTGTCGTCTCTCTGCCCTCCAAGACAAGGAGTATCCATCTCCGAGTCATTCCAATGCGATGAGAGATGATGTATTGAAAAAAAATGTATCACCCTGCCCAAATCTACTGATACCCTTGTGGTTTTTAACACTGATATACTATAATATGGGCTTCCCTGGTGGCTCAATGCGAAAGCATCTGCCTACAACGCAGGAGATGCAGGATTCATCCCTGGGTCAGGAAGATCCTTTGGAGGAGGAAACGGCAACCTACTCCAGGATTTTTGCCTAGAGAATTCCATAGACAGTGAAGCCTGGCGGGGATCGCAGAGTCAGACATGACTGAGCACGCACACATACAGACATATATTGTAATATACCTGAATATTTTATATTTTCAATAGCATTCCCAGTTAAAAAGATAGGCACACAGCAACCACCAAGATAAAAGACACAATTCTGAGTGCTCTCATTTACCCTTTGCATTCTTTGCCACTGCTCTCTCCCACTCACATTCTTGTGGCCACATGCTCCCAAACTCTAAGCACAAATTTTACATCACAGTGGAAAAAGCCCCACAGCTGTCTGTAGCCCTGCACTCAGAAATGACTCAAACACCAAGGCAGGAGCAGAGGAAAAAAGAGACTGAAAAATCTTTCTATAAAAACAAGGGCTTTGGTGGTAAGGAGACAAAGCTGATCTGACCTTCCTTCTCACCCCTGAGCTTTCACGCTTGCCTGCTGATTAGCTAGTGTCTGGAACTAATTAACAGGTGTGGCAAGAAAGAAAGCAGGAAAAAAACAAACCTTGGCAACTTTCTCTCAGGGAATTGATGAGTCTAGATTTACAACATCTCCTTTAGGACAGAACTGGCAGAGAACTCAGTGAGGCGAGTTCATTATTCACAGAGTCCACCTATTCAGACTTTTAAAGGACCCACCGCCAAGAAGCAAAAGTTAAGACTTCATTCCCAACTAAACGATGGTTCCCTTGACTACAGATGGTGCCCCAAACATCACGGACAAAAATATTTGAGCAAAAGTCTGAAGCCCAGGAGCAATCGAGGACGAAAACATGCGTTTGCCAGGCTCTGGGGCAAGACAGCAATGAAGGAAGCTCAAATACTTTACCTCCATCAAAGACAATACTTTTCTAACTACTTAGAAACCTCCAGAAACTAAGTACAAATCACACACTAACTTGCAAACATACCCTCCGCGGATGAAAAGTATAATTATATCCTGTTACCCAAGGTAACTTACCAAGAACTCCTGAAAGGTTTCTGCGGCCAAAAGAAAATAATAGCCTTTAAGTCCTTTTACTTTTTTATTCTTAGCCATAGGAATAAAATACACTTACCCAGTAAGGCTTTTTTTCCTTACTTCTATTAACACACATTATCATTTATTGAGTTTAAAATGCAATCTAGCATTTCATCCACCTTCCATCAGACAGAGTGGATCCCATACAATGGCCAAGAATGACAGAATGAAGACATCTGTCCAACTTGACCTTCAGTTCTCACTCACCTGGCCTTTCCCCTTTTCAGAACTCAGATACCAGTCTCAAACTACACAGAATTCAATCCAGTAAGTGCAATTCACATGCATGGAGGTACTCATCTATGTATGAATAAGTATCAATAACAGTGAAAATGAAAGCATTAGTCCTTCAATCATATCCGACTCTTTGCAACTCCATGGTCTGAAGCCCACCAGGCTCCTCTGTCCATGGAATTCTCCAGGCAAGAATACTGGAGTGAGTTGCTCATCCTTTCTCCAAGGGATCTTCCTGACCCACAGATCGAACCTGGATCTCCTACACTGCAGGCAGATTCTTTATCATCTGAATATCAGTAACAGGTTGTTGGGAAAAACATCGCTAGCTTTGGAGGCAGAAGTCTGGTTCCACCACTTTCAAAGGTATCTGATGCTGGCTAAGATTCTTAATTAAGCAAAACTTCCATGTGTTCATCTAGGAAGCACAAGGATGAATTTCAAATTAGATGGGTCCGGCCCCTAGCATGATGCTCACCATGCTGGTAGCAGCTGCTCAATAAGTGGCTGTACCATACTCAGCATCACTGACTCAATGGACGAGTCTGAACAAGCTCCGGGAGATGGCAAAGGACAGGGAAGCCCAATGTGCTCCAGCCCACGGGGTTGCAAAGAGTCGGACATTACTTAGCAACTCAACAACACGGTAAACACATCTGCAGGAGTAATAGCAGAATTTCAAGATACCCTCCCTCTTCCCTGGAAAACTGGCTGGGCACAAGGGTGTTCATGCTAGAAATCAGGGCCTGTGGCTTCCCAGAGGGATCAGTGGTAAAGAATCCACCTGCCAATGCAAGAGACATGGGTTCAACCCCTGATCCAGGAAGATCACACATGCTGTAGAGCCAACTAGGTCTGTGCACCACAACTATTATGCCTGTGCTCTAGAGCCACGGAGCCACCACTACTGAAGGCCACGCGCCCTACAACCTATGCTCTGCAACAAGAGAAGCCACCGCAAGAAGCCCAAGCGCCGCAACAAAGAGTGGCCCCCCCTCCCCAACTAGAGAAAAGCCCGCGCAGCAACGGAGACCCCGCACAGCCAAAAAACAAAGAGAGAGAAGAAATCAGGGCTTGAAGCAGGAAATACTACCCAGGAATAAAACTCCCAGACCCACAGAAAGGACAAGGAAGTCAGCAGCTGTCAGCAGCAGCACACTAGGGCGATCACACCATCCCTGAAAAAGGATGGACCTGCCTTAATTCAGCAAGGGAAACACTAAAGCTCTCTGTGGACACAAAGGCCTGGAGGGCGATTTGCCTTTAAGAGTCACCCTGAAATCTGGCTCTGCTGAAGAGACTGAGAAGGTCCGTAGGGAGCTCCTTATCTTCCGCTTCCCCTGTGGGTACATACAGCTGCTCTCATCATCTCTCCCCTGGGTTTCCAAGGCAAGCTCAGGGCAGGGGTGGGGGTGGGGACCGAGGAGCCACTGACACCCCTTCAACACCCTAGCTTGAAGACTTGAACATCCTTGATCATCCCTCGTAAACGAACTTACAACTGAAGCCCAGGTTCTTATCAGCTGCACCAAAGGGCATGTGTCCACCGTACCCATCGTCCCCTGGGAAGGAAGTGGCCCCATCCACAACCCGAAAGAACAGTTAAACGGGAATGGATTTTCCCAGCCAGCTCACTTCTTGCTTTGCTCCCCAGCAGCAGCATCTCCTGCCCAAATTCTTGTCTTGGAGATGTGCAGGGACATGCAGGACCCTGGCCAGAAACCCTTGTAGGCAGACCTGAGCTTTCTGATACAAGTATGTTAGTTTCTTGCATTCACCCTATTTCACACATCGAAATTAAGCAGTAGGTTGGCAAATTTGTTTTTCTTCAGAGTAGCACAGTCATGTCCTACTCTTTATGACTCCATGGACTGCAGCACACCAGGCTTCTGTCCTTCACTATCTCCCAAAGTTTGCAAAAACTCATGTCCATTGAGTCAATTATGCCATCCAACCATCACATGCTTTGTCATCCTCTTCTCCTCCTGCCCTCAGCCTTTCCCAGCATCAGGGTCTTTTCCAGTGAGTCAGCTCTTGGCATCAGGTGGCCAAAATATTGGAACTTCAGCTTCGGCCATCAGTCCTTTCAATGAACATTAAGGGTTGTTTTCCTTTAGGATCAACTTGTTTGACCTCCTTGCAGTCCAAGGGACTCTCAGGAGTCATCTCCAGAACCACAGCTCGAAAGCATCAATTCTTTGGTGCTCAGCCTTCTTTATGGTCCATCTCTCATATCCATATATGAACCTCTCACTTTAACAGTCTGTTGGAAGAAGGAATCAAACATCCTCTAGGGACATTTAGGAAGTCTCTACACTGTACTAATGCAGAGATACCACTCAATCTACCTCAACAATTCTACAGTCGTCTTAAAGCTTGGATCGCTCCCTGGTAATATGCAGAGTTCAGCGTTTAGATCTGGTACGAGATTGGCTAAAAATGGGAACTTGGGCCACAGTAAATCCAAACACCCAGGAGAGTAAATGCAAGAGCCTGGGAGGCTGTGTGAGGAAGGATTCTATGGCTTCTCCAACCAGCAGAAGAGAACGGGCACTATGACCCATTAGCAGTCTTGTCAGGGAGTTTCTGCAGACCCCTGCAATCTCCAGAGATCTCTAAGGTCCCCTTTGTTTTTTGAACTGCTGAGCAAGCATGCAATCAGAATGCTCAACTCTATACAGTCCTAGATTTCCTCCGCAGCAGAGGCTGGCATCTTAAAAGCATTCAGGCCTCTTTGTAACCCTCCACAGGTCCCTCAAGGCATCACCAGCTAGAAGCCAGAAAGGGGAGACACAGAAGTCTGGAGCTCTGCTAAATGCCCACTCAGGAGCTAAAATGATAATGTCTATTATTTTCAAGTGCTTTGTGTTTGCTAGGCCCGTGTCAAATGCATTCCGTGACTTACCTCAATTACTCCTTCAACAGCCTCACGGAGCAGGGACTATTATCCCCTTTCACAGTCAGGCAAACAGAGGCCCAGTCCTCTATCCTGATACCACCCAGGCTCCAGTGCTTCCTAGTGACAGTGCTTTTCAGAAGGAAACGCTCCATCAATGACAAAGGTCTCTCTTGGTCCTGTGGCTTCAAGGGGCAGGAACAGAAGATGTGATTGCTGTCACACAGGGACTTATGAAATGCTCTTGTGAAAGGTCAAGGAAAGTCTGAAGGAGCACCCTAGACCAGCACTATCCAATGAAGATACAATGCAAGCCACGAATGGGAGCCACAGATATTATTTTAAAATTTTATGATAGTCATGTGAAACAGTANAGCACCCTAGACCAGCACTATCCAATGAAGATACAATGCAAGCCACGAATGGGAGCCACAGATATTATTTTAAAATTTTATGATAGTCATGTGAAACAGTAAAAAGGCAGTGATGTTCATCTTAATGTTGTATCTTTAACCCTATATATCTAAAATATATCTAAAACATTCAATAGACAATGTAAAATTTTAATATTATACATACTTGTTTCAGGGATTCCCTGGTGGCTCAGATGGTAAAAAACCCATCTGCAATGCTGGAGACCCAGGTTCAACTCCTAAGTCGGGAAGATCCCCTGGAGAACGGAAACACAACCCACTCCAGTATCTTGCCTAGAGAATCCCGTGGACAGACGAGCCTGCCAGGCTACAGTCCATGGGGTCACATAAACTACAGCTTGCCAGACTCTTCCATCCATAGGGATTCTCCAGGCAAGAATATCAGAGTGGGTTGTTGTTCCCTTCTCCAGGGGATCTTTGTGACCCACAAAGACTGAGCAACTAAGCACACACCTACTTGTTTCGTGTATCTTTGAGACGCAAGGTTTATTTTATACTTAAGGCACATCTCAATTTGGACAAGTCACATTTCAAGTGCTCAATGGCCACATGTGGCTCGGGGGGAGGGGGGGGTCCCCATACTGGATGGCACAGCTTCACAGACATTTCACAGTAAATTAACGAAGGCTCAACCGTACAGACTGTTAAATTAGCTAAGGATCAACAGTACAACGCACAATTGCACTCATCTCACACGCTAGCAAAGTAATGTTCAAAATCCTCCAAGTCAGCCTTCAACAGTATGTGAACCATGAACTTCCAGATGTTCAAGCTGATCTAGAAGAGGCAGAAGAACCAAAGATCAAATTGCCAACATCTGCTGGATCATCGAAAAAGCAAGAGAGTTCCAGAAAAACATCTACTTTTGCTTTATTGACTACACCAAAGCCTTTGACTATGTGGATCACAATAAACTCTGGAAAATTCTTCAAGAGATGGAAATTCCAGACCACCTGACCTGCCTCCTGAGAAATCTGTATGTAGGTCAAGAAGCAACAGTTAGAACTGGACATGGAACAACAGACTGTTCCAAATCAGGAAAGGAGTATGTCGAGGCTGTATATTGTCACCCTGCTTATTTAACTTCTATGCAGAGTACATCATGAGAAATGTCGGGCTGGATGAAGTGCAAGCTGGAATCAAGATTGCCAGGAAAAATATCAATAACCTCAGATACGTAGAAGACACCACCCTTAGGGCAGAAAGCAAAGAAGAACTAAAGAGCCTCTTCATGAAAGTGAAAGAGTTAAGTGAAAAAGTCGGCTTAAAACTCAACATTGAGAAAACGAAGATCATGGCATCTGGTCCCATCGCTTCATGGCAAATAGATGGAAATAGATGGGGAAACAATGGATACAGTGACAGACTTTGTTTTCCTGGGCTCCCAAATCACTGCAGATGGTGACTGAAGCCATGAAATTAAAAGATGCTTGCTCCTTGGAAGAAAAGCTACGGTCAACCTAGACAGCATATTAAAAAGCAGAGACTACTTTGCCAACAAAGGTCCATCTCAAGGCTAAGGTTTTTCCAGTGGTCTCATATGGATGTGAGAGTTGCACTATAAAGAAAGCTGAGCACCAAAGAACTGATGCTTTTGAACTGTGGTGTTGGAAAAGACTCTTGAGAGTCCCTTGGACTGCAAGATCCAACCAGTCCATCCTAAAGGAAATCAGTCCTGAGTGTTCATTTGAAGGACTAATGTTGAAGCTGAAGCTCCAATACTTTGGCCACCTGATGCAAAGAACTGACTCATTTGAAAAGACCCTGATGCTGGGAAAGACTGAAGGCAGAAGGAGAAGGGGACGACAGAAGTTGAGATCGCTGGATGGCGTCACCCACTCGATGGACATGAGTTTGAGTGAGCTCTAGGAGTTGGTGATAGAGAGGGAGGCCTGGTGCGCTATAGTCCATGGGCTCACAAAGAGTCGGATAGTACTTGACTGAGCTGTACAACAGTAGAAGGCTTTCCAAGTGGTTTAGTGGTAAAGAATCCATCTGCCAATGCAGGAGACATGGGTTTGATACCTGCGTCTGAAAGTTCTCCTGAAGAAAGAAATGATAATCCCATGGACAGATGAGCCTGGAGGGCTACAGTCCAAGGGGGTGGCAAAAGACTTGGACATGACTGTGCAACTAAACATTGGAAAGGATCTCTTGGGGAGGAAATCCACATCCAGGAAACAAATATGGGCTCACCTGGGGTCACCCAAGTATTAATAATCCTTGGTGCATTCAGAACACCACACAGTTATCTGATGTCAGCTTCACAAAAGAATTCCTTTTGCCTTTTATCCTAACTCTCCAATTTCCTTATCAGAAACAATACTGATCAGAGGACCACTCAAATTTTGAGAAACAAGCTACCCTAAAGGAGACAATAAATGTATCCACAGTAAACACAAGACACTTTACCAGGTATAAACAACATAGGGAAAGGATCCATTTATTCAGTCACAGTTTTAAAAACTGCTGTCACCAAGCCATACTTAACACTTACTTAAATAGCTAAGAATTCAGAAAGGTGTTGCTTTGGAATATAAACAGTCCTACAAAAGCCATAATATGATGCAAAACCTCTGGGCTTTGAAGAAAGGAAAAATAAGCAACTAATTTGAGATCCCCAAATCTCCATTAGTAAGGCTTGCCATTAGAATATGATGTAACCACCGCCAAGAGATTGGACTTCCTTCCCCCTGAATAAATGAATGTGAGTCAAATACAAGCCCAAATCAATTTCATGGATCAGAAAACCTTTGCACAAGGTACTTGCTATCAATACCTGCTCTTCTGGGTCAATATCAAAATAGCTATATAGCTTTAAGATTGCTTATATCAGCAAACGTATTTGCAAGAATGTAAAAGCTTCTTTCACAGGTTGGCTAACATGTCTCAGTACAGTACAGGGACAGCACTAAAGTCCTCTCCCAGTTCAATCCTTGCAAAGGCAGGAAAGAGTTCTGTGGTCAATGAGCAATATTTGCCATGGCTACAGGTAAAGATGAAGGGCCTCACATGTCAATTTGCAATCCTTGTGTAGAAAAAACTACAAAATCACACAAGGGCAGGAAAGAGAAAAACACGTGGTACAGTACGGACTGTCACTGAATGTTTCCATCTGTATGCACACAGGGGATGTGAACAGGCTTATACTAACAGAGATACACAAGGTATGTACATCCTACCCACGGATGTGAACAGCCTACACTAACAGAGACGCTAGCTAACAGAGATTGTCAACAGACAATGCTCCTGAGTGGCCACATGTACCTTAATTCATCCACTGCCTACTCTGCTAGCAGAGAAGGAACACGATATCATCCAGAAAGCCAAGTTCCATTCTGTTGCGCTACTTCATTAACTGGAGATCTCTGTTCTCCCCGAGCTCCGGCCCTCCTATCTTTTCTCAGGGTTGCGTGGGGTTAACTGACAGTATAGTTATGCAAGTGCTTCTTTCACAAATCTTAACCAACAGCTACTAAAAGAAGGTACCACTTATACTGTCCTATGTGCCTAATGCTTTCCTGGGGCTTTGCATACAGAATTTCATTCCATCTTCACAAGGACTCTGGGAGGCTTAAACTCTCATTATCCCCATCCTACAGATGAGAAAACCAATCAAGTAGGTTCAGGGCCAAGTTAGTACAGGCCNCTAATGCTTTCCTGGTGCTTTGCATACAGAATTTCATTCCATCTTCACAAGGACTCTGGGAGGCTTAAACTCTCATTATCCCCATCCTACAGATGAGAAAACCAATCAAGTAGGTTCAGGGCCAAGTTAGTACAGGCCAAAACTAAGATTCAGTAACTTGAGCCAGTTAACCTGACTGACAGATTTGTGCAATTCTAAGAACATGCATTTGCCACTGGTTTCTTTCATCTGAATCCACCCATCTCAAGTCTCATTTTCTCAAAATCCTATTAAAGGTCCCCAGGCATCTGAGAGTTATTTCCACAAACTGCTTTGTTTATCTGGTCAGAGTGCTTACAGTTCCCCTAGATTCTCCAAAAATCAATTTTCCCTCCACTCAGTTTTTCGAGCGAAGGCAGAAACCTCCAGAGCCAGCAGCTCCCTCAAGTCGGTTAATTCACTACAGTAACTGAGGTGTTTTTCTTTTAAAGAGCACATCCTAAAAAGTGTTCAGGAAGAACTCTCCTGCCAGACTTAGCCACCCTCCATCACATAAAACAATTTCAGCAGCTTTTGCACAAATTGACCAATTGAGAAAATGAGGGGCTGATGCCTAAAACTGTCAAGTGATTTTCCACACCCTCCACATATGGCCCCTTGCACACATGTAAGCTGAGAAAATGACTAGTTTTAGAAGAGAAAACAGCTAGTTGGGAAAGAAATGAAAGAAGGCAGGCATCGACTGGCAATGTGTTCTAGAAAACTTAACTTCTGCCTAAGCATATTTGGAAAGACATGATGCACAGTCAACATCTGATTAATTAAGGGTAACTGACAGGATAGTCAAGCAGTACCTGTCAAGCAAGCCAAAGTGGTCATGTTTGGTCCTTCTTCTAGATCAATCTGCCCAAAGCCATTCCCAAGCAACAGATCTACACTTGGCTCCAGAAGCTCTGCTGTCCTCCACATATCTAGGGTCACTGTCAGCAGGACAACCCACGCAGAAACGAGACTGCCTAATTCTTCTGGGTCAACCCTACAGCCAAGGGCATTTCTGATGCAAACGAACACCAGATTCACAGAATTTAGCCTCAATTATTCCATAAGAGAAGAAAACCAAAGATCTGTGACCATCAAAACCTAGTCTTGCTGTCATGCAAGACATTTGACCTTTAATTAGAATAATAAATACCTTGGTGATGAATAATAGAAAGCACACATTTAGCTTCTGTTTTCAAAGATGGACTTCAAACACCATGACAACATATATTATATACATTCCGAATTCTCTTAATAAAGATGCTGACTTTGAGTAATGTGTCTTTTAAGAGGATAAAATGTGACATTTCTAGAAAGCACATACAAGGGTGTCACTGTCTTATACAATGTCCTGTAATTTTGCAATTTTTCAGATTTTTGTAATTATGTTCAGTTTCCCTGACAGCTCATATGGTAAAGAATCCACCCACAACAGGGGAGACCCAGGTTCAATCCCTGGGTTGGGAAGATGCCCTGGAGGGCTACCCACTCCTAGATTCTTGCCTTGAAAATTCCATGGTCAGACAACCATACAGTCCATGATATCACAAAGAGTTGAACATGACTGAGTGACTAACACTTTCACTTTTTTTTATCAGTAGTCAAGTATGACTACCACCACCTAGACACTGAGGATTCAGTAGGTAGAGGAAGGATTAAGTCCTGCCCTCAGAGGGCTAACAGTAGAATCTAATTAGGCTCTAAATCATAAGAGAACAATTCACATAGATGGCATATTATAATGACAAAAGGAGCTGGAATTAGGGTGAAGAAATCACCTCCTCAACCTTCCAACTGCTCACATCAAAAGCAAAACACACTACTCCATCCAAAGTCTAGGTCTGCCTATGTTGCTGTTGGAAAAATTAAGATTCCTGATATTTCTGTCATGTATCAGAAATCCATACATAGGTGTCACGTGTGAAAATATTACTGGGCCAGGGATTTTATGTGAAACAAGCTCCTTGGGAAGGGGCCATCTCCAATATTACTTTACTCACATTCCACTGTAGTGGTCACTGGCCTTCCCACATCATCCCTGTCTTGGGTAGCTTGGTCACAAGAAAGTGACCAAGGGCCCTAATTCTTCAAACTGAAACTTTTGTAAAAAAAGAAATGTGACTTTTTAAAAATTGAACAAGCCAACTGCGATTTAGATCAGCAGGAAATCTGCCACATTACGATGAAGCATCCAAGCAGCAGCCTACCTACAGAGCCAAAAAAGGACAGACCCAGGACTGCTGAACTTCAGGCAGGCAGGAATGACGCCAGGGCTCCAGCCAATGATGGGCTCCGTCGCGCCAGCACATGCGCACACATACATATTTACACACAGCCAATCTGGGCAATATAAAACCCCACACAAGCAACAGCAAAAAGATTTTTTTAAAAAAAGAGTGTCCCTCGGGTAGAAATCTAGACATCAGGCATGCTGGTGGCAAACACCTCCAAGGATCAGCTGAGTACTGTAAATAACCACTGCGGGCCAGGTGAGTGCCCCTCTCTCAAGGGGCAGCCGCTATTTAATTCCAGCTTACTACTGTCTCGAAGGAAGACACGTGCCCTAGGCTGCTGTACCTGCCGATTTTCCAGGCGTTACCTAGATTTTTACGAGAAGCCCCCATGGAGGCAGGACTCTCCATTTGTTTCGGTCACCGCCATCTCCCCAGTGCCTGGTGTGCTGCAGGTATTCAGGACACACTTGTTGATGACATGAATGAGAAATGCTCCAATTTTTAATTCAACCTTTCTTTCAACACAGTACAGCCAAAAATGCCAGATGCCCCCTGCGGAGCTCCAGATAACCCAAATGACTGTCCCTTCTCCGCTTCTCCTTTCCAGAGCACATTCTGGAACTAGGTTGGGTGGTTCATTTTAGATAAAGAACCCTGCCACCACTCTCCCAATCCTAAATCACTTTCAGTAAGTTTTAAAAGCCAGGCATAACTTCATCGGCATGAGCAAACTTCCAATCTTTTTTTTAAAACAAGGACTCCAGGAGAAATGAGGTTTCCTGTTCAAAAAAAAAAAAAAGAAAACAGCTTACAGGCATTTCATTAACCAAGATCCACTCACTATCCCATTTGCTAATTCCCTCAGGATATTCTGCAGCTGAGTTTGAGAAATAATGAAAGGGTTCTTCGTGCCTTAAAAAGCCAACTGTCAGAGTAAAACTAACCAGAAAGACCCCTGACAAATCACATATAATACGGACTGGGCATTGGACTTCAGCGTAGCACAGAAGTCACAACCTCTGAAACCATCCAGAGTGGAATGAACAATCCTTAAAATTCCAGATGAATGTTTCTTTAAGGGTGAGGAAGACAACCCCAGAGAAACCTAGGGTCTTGCCCAGATTCCACACCTGGCTTGGCGGGCTTCCATGGTGAGTTTTAAACTCCAGAGGAAAAATCCAGAACCCAAACTTTCTCTAGCCAAGTACAACTTCCCTTAGACATTTTCCTGAAGTCATAACTCGAGCCTGCAGCCCATATTTAAATGATAGATGGGATGATAATAATACCCCATTATTATAACATAACCATCTTTAACACCCCAAACAAAAGTTCTCGAATTATAAACTAAACCAATTTAGATCCTTTTGAAGAGGAGTCAGAAAAAACACCAACAAACTCACTCTATCCACAGTTATTATCAGCTTATTCAGAAGCTAAAGTAATTTGCTGAGAGGTCATCTCTTCAATGTAACCAAATAAAATCCTATACTAATTGCATTACTTCCTTATTTAATTGTAGCAAATACAGGAAGACACCTTTATTTCACCCAGTGTTTATGGTACTTGGCTTCTATGGGAAAAGCAGTAGCATGAAATATGAAAGGCTGGGTCTTTTAATCTGCCTTCCTGTGGAATTAGGAAAAACATCTTCCAAGTAAACAGAAACCATTCTGATTCAAAATAATTCTGAGTCAATTAGAGAGACATCTTTTAGCTACTCTCATTAAGAACAAAGGTAACCTTGAACAAGGGACAACTTCCTTTTGGTTTCAGTTGCCTCATCTTTAAGTGAGGATATTCATGGTTTCTTCCAGAGGGGATTAAACGGATATAAAAAACTCACACACAGCAGCAAGTGCTTGGTGAGTGTGGGCTGTTATAACCAATGTCCTCACTTTAGAGATTTAAAAAATGAGGCCATTTTCTCAACATAACAACATAGAATTAACATAGAATTTCAACCTGGACCTCTGCAGTCCTAGCGTAGTTCCTGAATAAGAGGTGTGTATAACTGGGACTCACATATCCCCACTACCACCCAACCCCACTTCAACAGGATGTTGAGGAATTTGCCCAGGGGCATAGTGACATGCACCAGTGACATAGCCAAGGCCATGGCCAGCTCTTAACCTCCACATTCATTGAATCAAAACACTTCAGGAAAAGTGATATTTAAAAAAAGAAAAAGAACAGAACTCATCTGTTATAAATAACTATGGCTTTGAAAATAAATCCTTTTGATGACTCGTGACTAACTTGACTCTTGAAAAGTCAATGACCTTTCCTCATTAATCTGGATTATGCTTTTATATTTGGTAAACAGCTAACAGCTAGGTCTCCTATCCAAATTATTCTACACTGATGAGTTTACCTGATTTAAGTACACTGTGAAATTCATGTGGCTGCAATGGTGTCAGAAATCAAATACCTCTTGGATTCATCTAATAGCTCTTATGAATTCCTCAAAAGTATACCCACTGCAGTATCAATTGGCAACCTGTTTCCTCCTCCTCCTTAAGAAAACAGTATCACAGACCCAAAAATAAGACCAGTTGTTCTATTTTCTTACATGGAAGTGTTACATATTCCATGAACTATGCTTTCATTGCTTCTTTCTTAGTTGCTAAATTTCAGCAGCCAACTATGTCACTTTGCTGCAGCCCTGAAATAGCTAAGTGGAGTAGTTTAAATTGTATTCTGTTGTTTGGTCAGAAAACCATCAGGCTGATTTGTCTGAAAAAACCTGATTAGAGGACAGGAGTTTTGCACACACAGTGCATGCTTCTCTCTTGTATACGCCGCAGGTCTGAATCCATGAAGATATGGAGACAAGAGCATGAATCAAGTGTCATTCAAATACAAAATAAAAGCAACACCCAAAGACTACTGCTTGCTTTCCAGTAGTGGCACACAAGTAAAATCTAGAAATGACAGTCACAGGTAGATCCATTCTCCTTAAATACCACAAAGCACAGAAGCCTTAAAAGGGGGATGGGCGTTTCAGGGTGCAAGACCAAGCAACACTTTCTCCAATGCGTAACACCACACAAGGACCTGGAAGATTCACATGGTACATTTTATGCCTGCAGATACCATTTCTCATCTTTAAGCAGGGAAAGAACAGACCTCCTTTGAGGTGGGAGTAAGGAGGTATCTCAGAGTTCACAGAGGCTGTCTCATTTCTTTAAACCTCAAAACATTAACCATTTTACTAATTATACATGAAATGTCCCTGTGCCAGCCTAGCTTGCCCTCAAGAGCAAATCCAGACACAAAACCTATCATGCAAGTTTATATAAATTTTTGAAAATGTTTTTGTTTTTACATACAGTTGTGTTTTTTTAGTTCAGTTTTCTCCTTTATTTATATTCCTACTCAACTCTCTTTATACACCAAAAAAAAAAAAAAAAAAAAAATGGTTACTTTACTGAGCACTTGCTGTTCACCATGCACAGAGCTAAGTCCTTTGGCAAGCATGCTCATTCCAAGCCTCATGAAGACCTTGGAATTCAGGGTCCTCACACGATGCCATNAAAAAAAAAAAAAAAAAAGTGGTTACTTTACTGAGCACTTGCTGTTCACCATGCACAGAGCTAAGTCCTTTGGCAAGCATGCTCATTCCAAGCCTCATGAAGACCTTGGAATTCAGGGTCCTCACACGATGCCATTTTGCAGAGAAGAGAGGGGAAAAAAAGCAAGGTACAGAGAAGTTGAGTAACTCATCTAAAGCAGTACAGCCAGGAATGGCAGAGACCAACTGGCTTGAGATGATATTCTGATGTATTTTAAACAACTTTCCATAGCTACCTGGTTTAGAAAGGAAAGAATGGTATTAACAACATTCAAAAAGCTAAGATTATGGCATCCGGTCCCATCACTTCATGGCCAATAGACAGGGAAACAATGGAAACAATGACAGACTTTATTTTGGGGGGCTCCAAAATCACTGCAGATAGTGACTCCAGCCATGAAATTAAAAGATGCTTGCTCCTCGGAAGAAAAGTTATGACCAACCTAGACAGCATATTAAAAAGCAGAGACATTACTTTCCCAACAAAGGTCTATCTGGTCAAAGCTATGGTCTTTCCAGGAGTCATGTATGAATGTGAGAATCGAACCATAAAGAAAGATGACCATCAAACAACTGATACTTTTGAACTGTGGTGTTGGAGAAGACTCTTAAGAGTCCCTTGGACAGCAAGGAGATTCAACCAGTCCATTCTAAAGAAAATCAGTCCTGAATAGTCATTGGAAGGACTGATGCTGAAGCTGAAGCTCCAATACTTTAACCACCTGATATGACAAGTCAACTCAATGGAAAAGATCCTGATGCTGGGAAAAATTGAAGGCAAGAGAAGGGGATGACCGAGAATGAGATGGTTGGATGGCATCACCGACTCAATGAACATGAGTTTGAGCAAGATCCAGGAGTTGGGTTATGGACAGGGAAGCCTGGTGTGCTTCAGTCCATGGGTTTGCAAAGAGTCAGACACAACTAAGCAACTGAACTGGGATTTCTCCTTTCCATAAGCAGATAAAACAGCACAGTGATTCTCCTTCAATGTGGAAGTTGCCTTCCATTGTCCACCCAAAGTACAGCAGCCAAGTGAAAGGGAAAGTGAAAGTCACTCAGTTGGGTCTAACTCTTTGCAATCCCATGGACTGTATTGTCTACATATGGAATTCTCCAGGCCAGAATACTGGAGTGGGTAGCCTTTCCCCTTCTCCAGGGGATTTTCCCAACCCAGGGATAGAACCCAGGACTCCCACAATGCAGGCGGATTCTTTACCAGCTGAGCCACAAGGGAAGCCCAAGAATACTGGAGTGGGCAGTACAGCAGGAACACCACCCAATCCAGCTAAGAGGGCTTTGAAAAGAGAAATCAGGCACATCTAGAACCTGGTGAGCTGACTGGCACTCCACTAACCAGCCCTCAAAACACTTTTCACAATGTTTTTTAAAGTAGTCGTATCAAGTGCTGTATGTAGTCCTAAGAAATTTCGAGCCTGCATAGGCCCGACAAGCCAACTCACATAAAATTTTTTTTTTTCTGTCAAAACACCCAACATTTAGCTATGAATGATACCAAGGCAATGGCCTTTCCGATTAGAGGTGTCCTTACAGGAGGAGACTTGCACACGGGGCCCTCTAGCTACCTCAAGCAACCTTGCACATCCATCACTGATAAACCTCACTGTCCTTCTCATCAAAGGAGAAAACCCACAAACTTACCTGTTATATATTTCAGTCATCACAGACTTGAAAATGAAATCCACCTACATTACCTTCAGAGCTTTTTCTTTTTTTTTTTTTTTAAGACATAAACAAATCCTGGGTCTTGAAAATTTTAAACAAAAAGGAATTGTAGGGAAAAAGGCAGGGAGAAGTAAACAGGGTATTTAAAATATACATCATTTTTCAAGTGATTTTTAGGTTACAACTGCACAAAAATAAGAGTGTTTCAAGATGGTGGAGTAAAAGGGTGTGTGCTCACCTCCATGGCAACAGAAACATACAAGGGTCAAAGCCCAGTCTGTAACAGGTCACTTTTTTTCACATGTGCATCTGATCTTCTGAGGGCACGGAACACTGGGCCTGGACCCTATACAAGCAAGAGAATCACTCCCATTTCTCAGGCAAACAAAGGTATCAGATCGTTTAATCATCTGGGATTACTTACTGAGGGCCTAATGTGTGCCCAGGCAACCTCATTCTAGTTCCAATGCCTCATTCTGGTTCCGCAACAGCCGCAGAATTCCACAAGCAGCTCTCACTGCCTGTTGGGGGCAGGCTCTTCTCAGAAGAACAGTCTCACTTTCCCGAGGCCCTCCCTGAGTAGTTACCAGCTTTGCCTAAATCAAGTTCAGACGGAGAACTGAAAAGTGGAAGCAGGGCACATTCTCTACACAGACAATCAAAAACAAAGTTTCCGGTCGTTACCACCCATCACCTAATAATGTCCAATCTATAACCAAAGCCTAGCAAGAGCT
>SJYW01052101.1:925978-938824 GCA_006410735.1 Raphicerus campestris
GGGGGGTGTGCAGAGATCAATCACTTCTGAGATAACTTCAGATGCTGTGAATTTCTACCATAAACTGATTTTTGAAATGTGACTCTATGAAAGATATGCCCTAGGATTTAAGTGTTAATCAGTTTTTTTCAGTTTTGCAACTCAGAAAGCACACCCCTATTACCACTTTATCCTGCTTAGAAATGACACTGCATTGTCCTGCATGCTGTAACTAAAATGTTGAATCTTATGTATTCAGGTTTTCTTTTTAAATTTTACCATAAAAGAAAAAAGGAAAAGCAACAAAGCACCAGCAACATTTAATTTCTTTCCTCACCCCAGGTCTGGCTGACGTGTCCAGATTGTCCTTTTGGTCGAGAAGTTTCTAGGAAAATGAGGAGGAAAGGTAAGGAAGCAGGTTGAGAGCCCTAATAGCAATTGCTCTGGGGCATCTTAAATGCTCTTTCATGAGAGGCAAGAAGCTTCATTTCAATTAGTGCACTGATATGTAACTGATTATACCACATAAACTTGGGAGTTTTTCAGAATAGAAAGATGAAATCAGAAAGGGTTTTTGTTTTATTTTTCTGTGTTAAATCATCAGCATTCCCTGTACTGCCTCATGTAAACAACATTATCTTTTACTCTGTGAAAATGGGTCCATAATTAAGGGGAGTTGCCCAGAGCTTCACAATTGGTTAGTTCTTTGCTCTTTTCAGCCAGCCTTCCCAATAACCCTTCTGCCTCCACCAAGAGCAACTTGCCTACTTCTTTCTGTCATGTCTATTTGTACTAATATTTTAACTTCATCAACTCTGTGACATGAGGTCTAGAAGGAAACAAAAGAGTTTACTCCATCACGGCATCAAAGGGACCCAGTTTCAAGACTAGACAAAGATCCTTCGTTTTCAAACAAGACACTTTGGGAAAGGAGTTGGAGGTGCGTGACTTCTCACTCCATCCCTCAAGAGTAAGACTGCTGACTTATATTACTTATGTGACTTTCTAATAAGGCGATGAAGGATGGCCACCAGGACCAAAGCAGGTACATGCAAATATACCAAGAGCTAGTTCAGAGGGAGACTCTCAAGACATCAATCACAGGCCCTCTGATTCTGACATATCCAAGGTACACAGGAGAGCTTCTCCATCTAAAACATTTCCAGTATCAGCCTCCTAGATGTAATTATCCTACAAAACATACCAGAATCATAGAGAGGGATTTCTCTGAGGGTGGAAAGAGAAATCAACTTAGAAGAAATTTTTTTGTTAAGTTTCTTTTGAAAGTTTAAGAATATAAAATACGCAACATGTTAACCCTTTCAAGTAACAATGTATATACTGTAAGATGAACTTAAATTCCCAATGATTAGAGATATATACCAAATGCCTATATGAACTATGGATAAGATTTGAAATAATGGGGTATTGGGGAGGTGGGTAATGGAAGAGCAAAAATTGAGTTGTAATTGTTACAGCTGGAGAGAGGTTTCTCAGGGGCCCCTTAAGTTTCTCCATTTCCATAAAACTTTCCATATGAGTATTGTTTTTAAGATGTCAGAAAACAAGACGCTATGCCCATCATGTAGATAACCCTTATGCTCCGCAAAGTGGAAAACATCGCTTGAAACACTCAGGGTGATGAGGATTCCACAGCTGCCACATCGTTGTTTCCCTCTTCTGGAGAAACACTCACGCCAGAACGATGTTTCCAAAGCCTTTTCAAGTCACAGCTACCCTGTATCCTGAACAGGAGCTGAGAACAAAACCTTATCAGACAAGTTGGCGCGATTCTGAGAAGGAACACAAAATAACAAGGGATTTTGGTTAAGATGTCACAAGGAGGACCCTAACTCAAACCAGATGCATCTTTATCCCTGGTACCAAACAGACAAACGCTTTCCAGGTTTGAGAGGGGGCGTCCCAAAGCGAACTCAGGTCCCCACCGCTCCTGGGCGGTTTAGAGCCACCCAGGAGCAGCAGGGCGGACCTGAGACCGCGTCTCCGATCCCAGGCGCATCTGCAGCTGCCAGCCGCGCGCCCCAGCCCCATTTCCGCCGCGGCCCCAACCGCACCGAGGCGGCCGAGTCCGACGGGCGGAGGTGGCGGGAGCCTGACAAGCGGCTCGGGGGCGCCCCCTGAGGTCCAGCGGCGTCGCGGCACTTTCGGAAACCCCAAAGCCGACGTCTCCGGCTCTGACATTTTAACTTTGGTTGCAAAGCCTGCCGCTGCACCCTCTCTGGCGGCACTCTTCCAAACCACAACCCTCCTTCCCCGGGCACCGCTGCCCTTTCCCTTTTAGACACCCTTTGGCTCCCAGACTACGGAATGGGCTCTTTGTTTACCTCGCAGCGAGGACAGGCATAGGAAATATGGAAGATGAAAACTGTCCCAGCTCGAAACAGGCGGCATCACTGGCGGTCCCATTTTGGATTTTAGGCTTCCTCAGACATCAGGAAAAAGAAAAATCCCGGCTGGCCCACTGACTGTACACCCGAGTGTAAAGTGAACGCCAGAAGTGGAATCAGAAATTCCTTGTATTTTGCAAGGCTTCTAGGCTGCTCTCTGGCTGCTTCCTACTGCCCCCATTTAAGCGTGACCCTTACAAAGCTAAATCCCAGTGTGTGTGCGCCTGAGCCCACTCTGCCGGCAAGTCCAAGGCAAAAAAGAGTCTAGAAGGGGCAGATGGTTAACACAAATGCTGAGGAGTGGTGGAGGGAATGTTTAGGAGTAAATGTCAAAACCGCCTCCAGCCCCCGGTGGAGCCAGGAGCCTGGGGGACAAACCCAGGCCTCAGGTCGAGTGTGGACACACGTCCTGGCTCCGCATCCGAGCCGGGATTCAGGACTGTGGCAGGAGTTCTGTGCGGTTCCAGGGACAGGAGGATCCGCAAAGGGAAAAGCGGGATGCCGAAGAAAAGACCATGCTTTGCCTCTCTGGCCCTCGAGGCACCCACTTGCCTGCAAAGGGGACCCTCGCTGTCAATCCCCGAGAGCAAGCAAGAGCGCCCGCACCCTGCTCCAGTGCGCACGACGCAGCTGAAGGACCCGTTGCACCAAAATCTGCGCTCGGGCCACCAGGGGACAGGCGGCTGTGACCAGCGGGAGCATAAACATGGGAGGGCACGTTCCTTTTCTCTGTTCAACCCCCACCTCTGAATATCCAGGAGCTGGTGGATGAAAAGGCAGAAAAACGGGGGCTTCCTTGTCCTTAGGAGAGCAAAGGATTCAAAATGAATGGTCCCCTTCTTTCCCTGACTAAGAGAGGGGACGTGGCCTCCACCAGAGAGAGGGGGTCGGACAGATTCAAGGGAGCTCGAGGCTGCATCCTGGTGTAAAGGGGGCTGCAAGAGGGAAGAGGGAGACAGCTGGCCTCTGCCCTCCCCTAGCAGAAAGATGAAGGCGGGTCGGCCGATGGAGAGCTGGAAGTGGAGGATCGCCTGGCCGCACACCCTGCGTATGGTGATTTATTATCTTCATCAGTGATCAACAGTGTTCCTGTCTTAACCCGACCAGAAAGGTGCGGGTGCGGGTCCGCCAGCTGCTAACAGCCTGCAAAAAGGCAAAGACGCAGGTAGGCAGGGCGCGAGGCAGGGCTCGAGATAGAAAAAAATCCGCCCGGGAGCGAACAGCAACCCAGCCGCCGACCCGCCCCTCGCCCCTACTCCCCTACCCGAGCAGCCCAGCCAAGCAAAGGGGGCCGCGGGCCCGGGATGGGGGAGTCACAGATCTCCCTAAACCTCCTGCTCCCTGCTCTCCCACCGAGCCCAGGTCCCCGAGTCAGGAAGGTTCCCTCGCGCCGGCACCGAAGCGCAGCCCGCGCCCCAGCCCTGAGCTGAGGTCGTCCCTGACCCCCGAGACCCGAACGCAGGTTGCTCCCGACATCCCCAATCCTCCACGGCTAGCCTCGAGCTTCCACTCCACGAACATCAGCCCCTCCAAAGAGTCGCGGAGCAACAAATCCAATCCCCCCTTCTGAGCTCCTTCAATCCTCGCCTGAGCGGGGAACGCACCCAGGGCCCCCACAAACCCACAGAGGCATCCTCCTCATGGCCCCACTGTCCCCAACAGCCTCAGAGCTCTAGCTCTCCAGCACAGCGGCGGAGCAGCTGAACGAGTCTTCTCCCGACTCCGGATTCCCCAGGCCCCCAAAGCCGAGCGAGAAATAGACCCCTGCGGCTCCCGTTCCTCTCCCGGCCAGCTCTTTGCTTCCACCCTCCCTAACCACAAGCCTCCCTAAATTACGCCGCCAGAGTCAGCGGAGCGGATCCCTCTCTCCTCCGCGGGTGCTCGACCCCCACTGAACCCTCTCCGGGGTCCCCGGGACGGGCGCCTGAGCTCCATGCCCCGGCGGCAACTCCACTTCCCCCTCGCGCGCTGGCCAGGGCCGCGTCCCCTCGGCGGTCAGCACTCACCGGGGAAGCACACGACATAATGGAGCACGGAACTGGTGATTTTCAGGAACAAAATCCACCAACACGGTTCCAGTAACCTCCGCATGTCCGAAAACGCACATCGAAAAGAGGAAGGCAGGGGGGGTAAACTTGTTGAATAAGTTCTTTCCTCGGTGTGAGCCTCCGCTAAGCCCCGGCTCTTCGCCTGCTCGCCTGCTTTACGGGGGGCCCGCGCTCGGCGGCCCGAGTCCCCCTCTGGAATCTGGGAAGCCGCCGAGCGCCCCCCGGAAAAATCTCAAAAAGTGGCCGAGAACGCGGAGCCACGCTGGGGACGATCCTCGGCGGAGAAGGGCTGCTTTACGTTCAAAAAGGAGCGAGTCGAGCGGGCAGGGCGAGGAGTCGGCGGGCGGCGGCGATGCCCGGAGCCCCGGGCAGGCAGAGACCGCCAGCGGCGGCGGCGAGTAGCTGAAGATTCCCAACTTGAGTCGGCAGCGGAGCCCGAGAGCCGGCGGGCGGCGGCGGGGCTGAGCGCGGCGCGGCGTCTCCGGGCTTCAGGCAGGCAGCTCCTTCCAGGGCCCCGGGAAGGAAGGAGGCATGTTTGCAAGCGGGGAAGGGGAGGGTAGAGGCGGGGGGAGAGCCAAGAGCCCCCAAAATAGAACTGCCGGAGGAAACCGAGGAAAACACAAAGGATCTCAGAGGGGCGCAAGGGCGAGGGCGCCTTCAGTCCATGCTCCTGAAAGTTGTGGCTCTGGCGCGAGCTGGAGAGGATCGGGGAGCGCGGGGCTGGAAACTAGCCATGCCTCCATACAGGAAGTAACATGTGAGCATGGATCCTGGCAGAGACTTTAAAGCCGGCGAGCGAGCGAGCAGGGGACGCGCGGCAGCAGCGGCGGCGCGCGAGCAGTGGGCGCGCGGCAACCGCGAGGACGCGCAGCCGGGCTGCCGGTCGCGGGTGCGCGCGCCCCGAGCTCTTAAAGCTGCAGCGCGGGGCTCCCGCCTCGGGCGTCCCACAGCTAGGTTCTTCCCGCGCGCTGCTGAGCCGGCCGGGGCAGTTTCGGGACTGGGGACCCGCTCTGGTCGGGTCTCGGAGAGAGGGAGGAGGACGACTGCTTTCGCGGTCTGGCGAGTCTTTGCCTGTTTCCCGTCTTTCGAGCTCTTAAAGACGCCACTCTTTGAGCGGGCTTGGCTCGGTCTCCCCCCGCCCCCGTCTGCGTTGCTCGCGGATGGCGAGACTCGGGGGGACCCCCACTCGGGTTTGAGGAGAGGAGGGGGCGGCCGGCTGCGTTTAAAAGGCGGCAAGGTTTCATGCTGGGTTTCTTCGCCCGGGCAGCGCCACGGTGGGGCGCGCCCTGCTCGCCCCCTGCTCGCGCCCCCAGCCCAACGAATTCCCCCGCCAGGAAACAAAGCCGAGCGGCCTTTGCACTCCGGCTCCGCTTTGCAATTTTTTTTTCTTCCTTTTCGGGCTTCCACTGGCCTTGTTCCCGGCTGGGGAGGGGTGGGGGAGGGGAGGAATACCGATCCTAGGCTTGCAAGATCCAGCCCTTTCGAGTCCCATGCCCCCTTTCCCCAAGGCACGGCTGATCAGTGGCCGAGATTTCCCAACTCGCCGCTCCACGGGAGGAGGGAAGATTCCCGCACTCCACCCTGGTGGCGGGGAGGACGCAGGAAGTGCGCCTCTTACCCCTGGCTGGGTGAAAGCTGCGCCCCGGGGCTGGACCGATTTCCTGGCAGCTACGCGGGGAGCGGCAACCTCTTTAACTGTCGTGAAGAGGCGTCCGAGGGAAATGGGAGGACAGGGCTTATCTGTAATGAGTTTTGTCCCTTAGTTCGTGGAGAGAAAGATCTTTATCGCTTAGACTTCTGAGCGCCCTATTTTCCCCTCTTAACGCCGGTGCTAAAAGTGGGGGAGGCGGGCTTTTGATTAAACGTGTAACTGAGCCAAAGTAATTAGCCATTTGTAATTTTTGCCTAATTTTTCTGCCTCTGTTTAAACGCCATCTAGACTTGTTTTTAACTTGCCCCTGCTGCTTCATCCCACCCCCCAGGGTCCCCCACCCACCCAAACAGCCCAACCGGATGCTCGGTTTTCAAATGTACAGATGTTCGAGAGCCTCCCGCAAGATGTTATTAGGGAAGCACTTTCACACCCACACTTCCAGAAGAAAAACCTTTGAAAAGTTGCATTTGGGATTACGAACTAATAAAATCCAGGAAGTTCCCGGAGAGGGCCCGCGCTCTATCTTTAGCAAAACGGGGGTGAACACTCTCCCCCAGGGTGGAGAATGAGTCCTTTGTTTGCTTTGGCATTTGGTCCTTCCTGGTTTTGTCCGAATCCGACTCCTCCATAAATGCTCGGAGAGGGTCAGTTTTCTTGGGAGTGTTGTATTTAAGGGATGCTCATTGGTCAGTAGGAGCTTTCAGAGAGGTGCATAGGACCCCTGCGTGTCTCACTAGCTCGTTAAAAACTGAGTGATAAAATGGGGAAACTTCTGGAATTTGAATCAGAACAAAACACCTGAATAGACACACTCAAGTGACTTTCCTCTGCAAAATAACAATAAAAACTGCCGGTTGTGGAATGCTTACCATGTACCAGGTACTGTGCTAAATTCTTTCTCTAAATTGTTCATTCTATAAATTCATTGACTTTTCACTTTCATGCATTGGAGAAGGAAATTGCAACCCACTCCAGTGTTCTTGCCTGGAGAATCNAAAATCTCAAAAAGTGGCCGAGAACGCGGAGCCACGCTGGGGACGATCCTCGGCGGAGAAGGGCTGCTTTACGTTCAAAAAGGAGCGAGTCGAGCGGGCAGGGCGAGGAGTCGGCGGGCGGCGGCGATGCCCGGAGCCCCGGGCAGGCAGAGACCGCCAGCGGCGGCGGCGAGTAGCTGAAGATTCCCAACTTGAGTCGGCAGCGGAGCCCGAGAGCCGGCGGGCGGCGGCGGGGCTGAGCGCGGCGCGGCGTCTCCGGGCTTCAGGCAGGCAGCTCCTTCCAGGGCCCCGGGAAGGAAGGAGGCATGTTTGCAAGCGGGGAAGGGGAGGGTAGAGGCGGGGGGAGAGCCAAGAGCCCCCAAAATAGAACTGCCGGAGGAAACCGAGGAAAACACAAAGGATCTCAGAGGGGCGCAAGGGCGAGGGCGCCTTCAGTCCATGCTCCTGAAAGTTGTGGCTCTGGCGCGAGCTGGAGAGGATCGGGGAGCGCGGGGCTGGAAACTAGCCATGCCTCCATACAGGAAGTAACATGTGAGCATGGATCCTGGCAGAGACTTTAAAGCCGGCGAGCGAGCGAGCAGGGGACGCGCGGCAGCAGCGGCGGCGCGCGAGCAGTGGGCGCGCGGCAACCGCGAGGACGCGCAGCCGGGCTGCCGGTCGCGGGTGCGCGCGCCCCGAGCTCTTAAAGCTGCAGCGCGGGGCTCCCGCCTCGGGCGTCCCACAGCTAGGTTCTTCCCGCGCGCTGCTGAGCCGGCCGGGGCAGTTTCGGGACTGGGGACCCGCTCTGGTCGGGTCTCGGAGAGAGGGAGGAGGACGACTGCTTTCGCGGTCTGGCGAGTCTTTGCCTGTTTCCCGTCTTTCGAGCTCTTAAAGACGCCACTCTTTGAGCGGGCTTGGCTCGGTCTCCCCCCGCCCCCGTCTGCGTTGCTCGCGGATGGCGAGACTCGGGGGGACCCCCACTCGGGTTTGAGGAGAGGAGGGGGCGGCCGGCTGCGTTTAAAAGGCGGCAAGGTTTCATGCTGGGTTTCTTCGCCCGGGCAGCGCCACGGTGGGGCGCGCCCTGCTCGCCCCCTGCTCGCGCCCCCAGCCCAACGAATTCCCCCGCCAGGAAACAAAGCCGAGCGGCCTTTGCACTCCGGCTCCGCTTTGCAATTTTTTTTTCTTCCTTTTCGGGCTTCCACTGGCCTTGTTCCCGGCTGGGGAGGGGTGGGGGAGGGGAGGAATACCGATCCTAGGCTTGCAAGATCCAGCCCTTTCGAGTCCCATGCCCCCTTTCCCCAAGGCACGGCTGATCAGTGGCCGAGATTTCCCAACTCGCCGCTCCACGGGAGGAGGGAAGATTCCCGCACTCCACCCTGGTGGCGGGGAGGACGCAGGAAGTGCGCCTCTTACCCCTGGCTGGGTGAAAGCTGCGCCCCGGGGCTGGACCGATTTCCTGGCAGCTACGCGGGGAGCGGCAACCTCTTTAACTGTCGTGAAGAGGCGTCCGAGGGAAATGGGAGGACAGGGCTTATCTGTAATGAGTTTTGTCCCTTAGTTCGTGGAGAGAAAGATCTTTATCGCTTAGACTTCTGAGCGCCCTATTTTCCCCTCTTAACGCCCGTGCTAAAAGTGGGGGAGGCGGGCTTTTGATTAAACGTGTAACTGAGCCAAAGTAATTAGCCATTTGTAATTTTTGCCTAATTTTTCTGCCTCTGTTTAAACGCCATCTAGACTTGTTTTTAACTTGCCCCTGCTGCTTCATCCCACCCCCCAGGGTCCCCCACCCACCCAAACAGCCCAACCGGATGCTCGGTTTTCAAATGTACAGATGTTCGAGAGCCTCCCGCAAGATGTTATTAGGGAAGCACTTTCACACCCACACTTCCAGAAGAAAAACCTTTGAAAAGTTGCATTTGGGATTACGAACTAATAAAATCCAGGAAGTTCCCGGAGAGGGCCCGCGCTCTATCTTTAGCAAAACGGGGGTGAACACTCTCCCCCAGGGTGGAGAATGAGTCCTTTGTTTGCTTTGGCATTTGGTCCTTCCTGGTTTTGTCCGAATCCGACTCCTCCATAAATGCTCGGAGAGGGTCAGTTTTCTTGGGAGTGTTGTATTTAAGGGATGCTCATTGGTCAGTAGGAGCTTTCAGAGAGGTGCATAGGACCCCTGCGTGTCTCACTAGCTCGTTAAAAACTGAGTGATAAAATGGGGAAACTTCTGGAATTTGAATCAGAACAAAACACCTGAATAGACACACTCAAGTGACTTTCCTCTGCAAAATAACAATAAAAACTGCCGGTTGTGGAATGCTTACCATGTACCAGGTACTGTGCTAAATTCTTTCTCTAAATTGTTCATTCTATAAATTCATTGACTTTTCACTTTCATGCATTGGAGAAGGAAATTGCAACCCACTCCAGTGTTCTTGCCTGGAGAATCCCAGGGACGGCAGAACCTTACGGGCTGCTGTCTATGGGGTCGCACAGAGTTGGACACGACTGAAACAACTTAGCAGCAGCATAAATTCATTGAGCAATTATTGAGGAAGGGAAGGGGCCACTGAGGACACAGCCATGAACAAAAAGAGGAGGCCCATGACCTGTGTGGACCTTCCAAAGTAAGGATTCACTCCCTCACAACCCTACAACAGTTCTTAACAGCAGTAAGAATTATTCTCCCCATTGTAGACAAGGAACCATGCACAGGGGAGTAAAATAACAGATCCCCAGCTGCTGCTGCTGCTAAGTCACTTCAGTCATATCCGACTTTGTGCAGCCCCATAGACGGCAGCCCACCAGGCTCCCCCGTCCCTGGGATTCTCCAGGCAAGAACACTGGAGTGGGTTGCCATTTCCTTCTCCAATGCATGAAAGTGAAAAGTGCAAGGGAAGTCGCTCAGTTGTGTCTGACTCTTAGCGACCCCGCAGAGTGCAGCCTAACAAACAGGACCCTCAGTCCATGGGATTTTCCAGGCAAGAGTACTGGAGTGGGTCACCATTGCCTTCTCGGGATCCCTAGCTAGTGAGAGAAGCAAAGCTAAGATATTCAGGTCTGTCTGCCTCCATAGATGTGAAAAGGCAAAGAAATGATGGTTTGAGAAGACACTGAAATGTGGGATGAGGAGAAATGAGTTCGGAGTAGGGAAAACTTCCCATGGGTTTGGAGAGTGAGTTACCACTACCCTTACAATATAGAAGGCCTACAATCAAAATTAACATTTAATTAGGTCAGGGCTGATGACTATGGTGGCCCTAGGCTGAAGTATACCAAAAAGTGCTCTTGGAAGCACCAGCGCACAACCCAGGCCCCATCAGTTTCCATAATAAAATAGAATGTTACAGGCATACCACAGGAGAAGCCTTTTCATTCATTCTACAACCAACTACATACCAGATACTCTATCAAGAGTTAGCGGCACAAAATGACAGGCAGTGGATGGACCTGACAATATTCTCACCTGCTGATTACGACCCCCTCTCCCCAGGGGCTGCATCACACAGTGAGCACTCCAGGATGGTTGGTGTGAAGGATCCTGTGAGTGCCAACAAAGGTGTGAACAGCTCTGGGAGTGCTTATCTACCGCATGTCAAAATAAGGCTGCAGAGAGAAGGTGCTGGTTTGGGTAATAAATTATTCCCAAACTTAGTGGCTTAAAACAATCTAGCATCCATTTATTATCTCACAGCTCTGTAGATCAGAAGCTGGGCCACAGCGTAACAGTGCCTCTGTTCCTAGGCTAAAATCAAGATGTTGGCCAGGGATTCTCTTCTGGAGCTCAGGATCCTCTTCGAAACTCATTCACATTATTGACAGATTTCAGTTTCTTGCTTTCATTTTATGACTTGAGGAGTTTAGAGGTCCCTATTTTCTTGCTGGCTGTTGGCTAGAACTATGTCTCAGCTAGAAGCTGCATTCTGGTCCCAGCCACATGGCCCCCTAACGATGTAATATCTTACCTGTTTAAAACCAACAGGACAATAAAGAAAAGACAGCGTCTTTAATAAGTGGTGCTGGGAAAACTAGACAGCTGCATGTGAAAGAATGAAATTAGAACACTCCCTAACACCAAACCCAAAAATAAACTCAAAATGGATCAAATACCTGAATGTAAAACACTATATATAAACCTCCTACTGGAAAACATAGGCAAGATACACTTTGACATAAATCGCAGCAAAATATTTTTTGACCCACCTCCTAGAGAAATTAAAACAAAAATAATCAAATGGGGCCTAATTAAACTTTAAAGATTTTGTACAGTAAAGGAAACCATAAACAAAATGAGAAGACAACCATCATAATGGGAGAAAATATTTGCAAATGAAGCAACTGATAGAGGATTAATCTCCAAAATGTATAAACAGCTCATGCAGCTCAATATCAAAAAAGCAAACAACCCAATCAAAAACATGGGTGAAAGACCTAAATAGACATTTCTTTGAAGATGTTCAGATGGCCAACAAACACTTGAAAAGATGATCAACTAAATACTTCAAAAGATGCTCAACTAATCAATTTGAATTAGAAATGGAAATCAAAACTACAATGAGGTATCACCTCACACCTGACAGAACTATTTAAAAAATCTACAAACAGTAAATGCTGGAACTGCTGCTGCTGCTAAGTCGCTTCAGTCGTGTCCGACTCTGTGGGACCCCATAGATGGCAGCCCACCAGGCTCCCCTGTCCCTGGGATTCTCCAGGCAAGAACACTGGAGTGGGTTGCCATTTCCTTCTCCAATGCATGAAAGTGAAAAGTGCAAGGGAAGTCGCTCAGTCGTGTCCGATGCTCAGTGACCCCATGGACTGCAGCCTATCAGGCTCCTCCATCCATGGGATTTTCCAGGCAAGAGTACTGGAGTGGGGTGCCATTGCCTTCTCCAAAATGCTGGAAAGGGTATGGAGAAAAACGAACCCTTTTGCACTATTGGGAAAAATGTAAATTGATACAGCCACTACTGAGAACCATATGGAGTTTCCTTAAAAAAAATNGTAAAACACTATATATAAACCTCCTACTGGAAAACATAGGCAAGATACACTTTGACATAAATCGCAGCAAAATATTTTTTGACCCACCTCCTAGAGAAATTAAAACAAAAATAATCAAATGGGGCCTAATTAAACTTTAAAGATTTTGTACAGTAAAGGAAACCATAAACAAAATGAGAAGACAACCATCATAATGGGAGAAAATATTTGCAAATGAAGCAACTGATAGAGGATTAATCTCCAAAATGTATAAACAGCTCATGCAGCTCAATATCAAAAACGCAAACAACCCAATCAAAAACATGGGTGAAAGACCTAAATAGACATTTCTTTGAAGATGTTCAGATGGCCAACAAACACTTGAAAAGATGATCAACTAAATACTTCAAAAGATGCTCAACTAATCAATTTGAATTAGAAATGGAAATCAAAACTACAATGAGGTATCACCTCACACCTGTCAGAACTATTTAAAAAATCTACAAACAATAAATGCTGGAACTGCTGCTGCTGCTAAGTCGCTTCAGTCCTGTCCGACTCTGTGGGACCCCATAGATGGCAGCCCACCAGGCTCCCCTGTCCCTGGGATTCTCCAGGCAAGAACACTGGAGTGGGTTGCCATTTCCTTCTCCAATGCATGAAAGTGAAAAGTGCAAGGGAAGTCGCTCAGTCGTGTCCGATGCTCAGTGACCCCATGGACTGCAGCCTATCAGGCTCTTCCATCCATGGGATTTTCCAGGCAAGAGTACTGGAGTGGGGTGCCATTGCCTTCTCCAAAATGCTGGAAA
>SJYW01052101.1:940062-953763 GCA_006410735.1 Raphicerus campestris
TGGGGTCGCACAGAGTTGGACATGACTGAAACAACTTAGCAGCAGCATAAATTCATTGAGCAATTATTGAGGAAGGGAAGGGGCCACTGAGGACACAGCCATGAACAAAAAGAGGAGGCCCATGACCTGTGTGGACCTTCCAAAGTAAGGATTCACTCCCTCACAACCCTACAACAGTTCTTAACAGCAGTAAGAATTATTCTCCCCATTGTAGACAAGGAACCATGCACAGGGGAGTAAAATAACAGATCCCCAGCTGCTGCTGCTGCTAAGTCACTTCAGTCATATCCGACTTTGTGCAACCCCATAGACGGCAGCCCACCAGGCTCCCCCGTCCCTGGGATTCTCCAGGCAAGAACACTGGAGTGGGTTGCCATTTCCTTCTCCAATGCATGAAAGTGAAAAGTGCAAGGGAAGTCGCTCAGTTGTGTCTGACTCTTAGCGACCCCGCAGAGTGCAGCCTAACAAACAGGACCCTCAGTCCATGGGATTTTCCAGGCAAGAGTACTGCAGTGGGTCACCATTGCCTTCTCGGGATCCCCAGCTAGTGAGAGAAGCAAAGCTAAGATATTCAGGTCTGTCTGCCTCCATAGATGTGAAAAGGCAAAGAAATGATGGTTTGAGAAGACACTGAAATGTGGGATGAGGAGAAATGAGTTCGGAGTAGGGAAAACTTCCCATGGGTTTGGAGAGTGAGTTACCACTACCCTTACAATATAGAAGGCCTACAATCAAAATTAACATTTAATTAGGTCAGGGCTGATGACTATGGTGGCCCTAGGCTGAAGTATACCAAAAAGTGCTCTTGGAAGCACCAGCGCACAACCCAGGCCCCATCAGTTTCCATAATAAAATAGAATGTTACAGGCATACCACAGGAGAAGCCTTTTCATTCATTCTACAACCAACTACATACCAGATACTCTATCAAGTGTTAGCGGCACAAAATGACAGGCAGTGGATGGACCTGACAATATTCTCACCTGCTGATTACGACCCCCTCTCCCCAGGGGCTGCATCACACAGTGAGCACTCCAGGATGGTTGGTGTGAAGGATCCTGTGAGTGCCAACAAAGGTGTGAACAGCTCTGGGAGTGCTTATCTACCGCATGTCAAAATAAGGCTGCAGAGAGAAGGTGCTGGTTTGGGTAATAAATTATTCCCAAACTTAGTGGCTTAAAACAATCTAGCATCCATTTATTATCTCACAGCTCTGTAGATCAGAAGCTGGGCCACAGCGTAACAGTGCCTCTGTTCCTAGGCTAAAATCAAGATGTTGGCCAGGGATTCTCTTCTGGAGCTCAGGATCCTCTTCGAAACTCATTCACATTATTGACAGATTTCAGTGTCTTGCTTTCATTTTATGACTTGAGGAGTTTAGAGGTCCCTATTTTCTTGCTGGCTGTTGGCTAGAACTATGTCTCAGCTAGAAGCTGCATTCTGGTCCCAGACACATGGCCCCCTAACGATGTAATATCTTACCTGTTTAAAACCAACAGGACAATAAAGAAAAGACAGCGTCTTTAATAAGTGGTGCTGGGAAAACTAGACAGCTGCATGTGAAAGAATGAAATTAGAACACTCCCTAACACCAAACCCAAAAATAAACTCAAAATGGATCAAATACCTGAATGTAAAACACTATATATAAACCTCCTACTGGAAAACATAGGCAAGATACACTTTGACATAAATCGCAGCAAAATATTTTTTGACCCACCTCCTAGAGAAATTAAAACAAAAATAATCAAATGGGGCCTAATTAAACTTTAAAGATTTTGTACAGTAAAGGAAACCATAAACAAAATGAGAAGACAACCATCATAATGGGAGAAAATATTTGCAAATGAAGCAACTGATAGAGGATTAATCTCCAAAATGTATAAACAGCTCATGCAGCTCAATATCAAAAACGCAAACAACCCATTCAAAAACATGGGTGAAAGACCTAAATAGACATTTCTTCGAAGATGTTCAGATGGCCAACAAACACTTGAAAAGATGATCAACTAAATACTTCAAAAGATGCTCAACTAATCAATTTGAATTAGAAATGGAAATCAAAACTACAATGAGGTATCACCTCACACCTGTCAGAACTATTTAAAAAATCTACAAACAATAAATGCTGGAACTGCTGCTGCTGCTAAGTCGCTTCAGTCGTGTCCGACTCTGTGGGACCCCATAGATGGCAGCCCACCAGGCTCCCCTGTCCCTGGGATTCTCCAGGCAAGAACACTGGAGTGGGTTGCCATTTCCTTCTCCAATGCATGAAAGTGAAAAGTGCAAGGGAAGTCGCTCAGTCGTGTCCGATGCTCAGTGACCCCATGGACTGCAGCCTATCAGGCTCCTCCATCCATGGGATTTTCCAGGCAAGAGTACTGGAGTGGGGTGCCATTGCCTTCTCCAAAATGCTGGAAAGGGTATGGAGAAAAACGAACCCTTTTGCACTATTGGGAAAAATGTAAATTGATACAGCCACTACTGAGAACCATATGGAGTTTCCTTAAAAAAAATAAAAATAGAATTAGTATTTGTTGCTGTTGTTGTTCAATCATGTCAAAGTCTTTGCAACCCCATGGTCTACAGCACATCAGGCTCCTCGGTCCTTCACTGTTTCCCAGTTTGCTCAGATTCATGTCCATTGAGTAGGTGATGCCATCTAACCGTCTCATCCTCTGCTGCCCCTTTCTCCTTTTGGCTTCAATCTTTCCCAACATAAGGGTCTTTTCCAAAGAGTCATCTCTTCCCATCCAGTGGCCAAAGTATTAAAGAACTACCATGTGACCCAGCAATCCCACGACAGGGCATATACCCAGAGAAAACTGTAATTCCCAAAGACACACGAACCCAATGTTCACTCCAGCACTATTCCCAATAGCCGGGACAGGGAAGCAACCTGAAGGTCCATCAAGAAAGGAATAGATAAAGAAGTTATGGTACATATATACAATGGAATGTTACTGAGACATAAAAAGGAATGAAATTGGATCATCTGTAGAGATGTGGATGGACCTAGAATCTGTTATACAAAGTGAAGTAAGTCAGAAAGAGGAAAACAAATATTGTATATGAACACATATATGTGCAATTTAGAAAAATGGTATAGATGATCTTATTATAAAGCAGAAATAGAGAACAAACATATGGACACCAAGGATTTGGGGGTGGTGCAATCAATTGGGAGACCAGAATGATATGTATACATCATTGATTTTGTTGTTTAGTCGCTAAGTCCAACTCTTGAAACCTCATGAACTGTTGCTGGCCAGACTCCTCTGTCCATGGGATTTCCCAGGTAAGAATACAGGAGAGGGTTGTCATTTCCAACCCAGGGACTGAACCTGAGTCTTCTGTATTGGCAGGCAGATTCTTTACCACTGATCAACCAGGGAAGCCACACTATTGATACTGTATATAAAATAGGTAACTGATGAGAACCTACTGTATAGCTCAGGGACTCCTACTGTATACTCTGTGGTAACTTAAATGGAAAGGGAATCCAAAGAAGAGGAGATATATGTGTATGTACAGCTGATGCATTTTGCTGTATGGTAGAAACTAATATAACATTGCAAACCAACCGTATTCCAGTAAAAATTAATTGTAAAAAAATAAATAAAACCAACAAGAGAATCTCCCTCCAGTTTGCTGTGAAGGAATTTTGGGAACGACAATTCCAACACTTTTGCCATATGATGTAACCTAATTAAGGAGTAACTCTCCTTTCACATTCACAGGTCTCACCCATATAAGAAGAGGACTATATATACCAGGGCTAAGAATCTTGAGGATCATCTTAGAATTCTTCCTATCATAGTGCTGTTGATCTCTTTTGAGTATTGCATCTTCAGTCACTGAGTTGTGTCCAACTCTTTGCGACCCCACAGACTCTAACCTTCCAAGCTCCTCTGTCCATGGGATTTTCCAGGCAAGCATACTGGAGTGGGTTGCCATTTCCTCCTCCAAGCGATCCTCCTGACCCAGGGATCGAATCCTCATCTCTTGTGTCTTCTGCCTCGGCAGCTGGATCCTTTACCACCGCAGCACTTCGAAAGCCCGTTTTGAGTACAGACTGACAGTTAAAGGCAACGGTTCCCAAGCCCCTCTGTTTGGGTTCTAATACTTACATCTGCTTGACTATGGGCAACTTAACCACTTAACTTTTCATCACTTGAGTGCCTCAGTTTCCACATGTGTCAACAGGGAATAATAACTACTCCTACACTTAAATCAAAAAGATTAGAAGGAGTTAAACAGAACAAAGTAATTTGAGCAGTGCTAGGTTCCTAATAAGCAATTAATAAACATAAACTATTACTGTTATCTTCTTAATAAGCTTTAGAAATAAGGAGTGAACATCTGTTATTTTTTTACCTGCTCAGCTCCCATTTCTTTTCTTCTAAGAAATGCATTCCAGCTTCCTTTGTGCTAATCTCCCATATGGTCTTGGGAAGCCTAACCCCTTCTTCCCCCCATCTCTACTTTCTGCCTCTCCACCTCACTGGCTCACCTCACCTGTCCCAGCTTGACTGTTTGGACCATCTCAACCTTCTGGCCTGACTGGCTTAGCTATGGCTGCGTGTTTCTACCTGGTCCAGTGAAAGTCAAATTTCCTCCTGGGTTTATCCAAGCTGGATGAACGTCAGCCTCGAGAAGCAAGGAGGCTTGAGAAGAGCCTGCTTGGAGTGAAGCTGACACACAGAGGAAAGTGGGGTGGGGCGTGGGAGTGCTAGGGGGCAACAAACCTCTGATATCATCACTTGTGTCTTTGGGTTAATCTTACTTAAACCCAGGTCAGATGCTGGACTTTTCAGTTTCTTAAGCTACTAAATTCATTTTATTCTTTTTACCTCTTTGATTTGGGTTTTTATTCAACTGGAACTAAAAACTTGAAACCTGGGAGTTATAGCAAAAGATTAGTGAAATATCCACATCTTATATTTTTTTTATAAAGAAAGAAGCAGGAGCTCTTAGATTAAGTAATTTACCTGAGGTGATTGAGATAGTAAACAAAAGAAGACTTGAGCTTCTTATACCCAACCTACAGAAGCAATCATGTCTATCTTGTGTAAAAAAATAAGTCCAAAATTTAGTCACTGGAAACAATAGCCATTCTGTTTGTTCTTGATTCTGCAGGCCAGTAATTTGGGCTGAGCTCAGCGAGGCAGCTCTGCTAGTTTTCTCTGAGGTCACACATACAGCTCTGGCACCAGCTTCCAGAGGCTCAACTAGGTCTGCACAGGACAAGATAGCCTCAGTCACATGCCTGCCAGCTGGTGTTGGCTGTTGGCTGAGGCCCCTCAGATCTCGGCCAATGACTTCTCCAGTAACCTCTCTCAGACTTATTCACACAGAACTCTCGGGCCAGTAGGACAGAAGGTGGAAGTTGCAAGGCATCTTGAGACTTAGCAGTGGCATTACATCACTTCCACGGCATTTTTAAAAAATATTTATTTATTTGGCTCTGCTGGGTCTTATTTGCGGCATATGGAATCTAATTCCCTGACCAGAGATTGAACCTAAGCTCCCCGCATTGGGAGCGTGGAGTCTTAGCCACTGGACCACCAGGGAAGTCCCTTCCAGAGCATTTTGTTGGTTAAAGCAAGTCTAAAAGCCCAGATGCAGGAGAAGGTGGAAATAGGCCCTAGTCCTTGAGGGGAGTAGGCTTCCCAGGTGGCATAGTGGTCAAGAATCTGCCTGCCAATGCAGGAGACATAGGAGATGGGGGTTCGACCCCTGAGTTGGGAAGATGGCCTGGAGAAGGGAATGACTACCCAATCCAGTATTCTTGCCTGGTAAATCCCATGGACAGAGGAGCCTGGCGGGCTACAGTCCATGGGGTCACAAGAGTCGCACGTGACTGAGCAACAGCAACAGACAGGCACAGAGGGAAAATGATGTGCAAACACATGGGAAGAAGATGGCCATGCGTCTACAAGCTGAGGAACACCAAGGATTGATGGCAAATATGGAAACTAGGAAGAGCTAAGAAAGATTTTCCCTCCGTGTTTCAGAAGGAGCATGGCCCTGCCAAAACTTTGATTTTGGACTCCAAGCCTCCTGAACTTTGAGACAATACATTTGTGTTGTTTTAAGCAACCCAACTTCTGGTGCTTTGTTACAGCAACTCTAAACAGAGCCCTTAAATGATTTTCATGTGTAGACAAATCACAGTTGTGACCATATTTTCCACCTCACAAATGAATGTTTGCAAAGCCGTACAGAAAACCTATTCTAGTCATTCTGACTTTGCATTTTGAGGCGATGTTTTATTTTAGGAGAAAAGAAATTTAGACAGCATAACTGCTTATTCTGAAAAACCTGACAAAAATCTCAAAGTCCTCTAGTAATAATGATATTCATTATTACATAAAACTCTATATCCAGCTGCCTAAACAGAATAAACAAGTAGTGGGGCTAGTTTAATATACTATTTCAGAAGTCAGATTCAATACTAACAGCAAACATGACTGATGAGGCTCTTTTTTTTAAAATGATTAGGAAGCCTAAAACAAGTCAACTGGAGCCAAGAAAGGAAGTTACCAATTTGACACTGCTTACAAACTCAAGACTTTGGGTTAGACTAGATGCATGGGCTCCAGTGATGCCTCCATGCACCTGCTTAAGATCTCATGGTTCTGCTTTCCCTTACTTTGATTTCCTTAACTGACTCCTGTTCTCAACAAAGGATCTTCCCCAGTGTCCATATTGATTCCCCTGGATATATTCTGATATCCCTCTCTTGGGTCCCATAACTGCCTGGACCAAAGTACTGGANTGCTTTCCCTTACTTTGATTTCCTTAACTGACTCCTGTTCTCAACAAAGGATCTTCCCCAGTGTCCATATTGATTCCCCTGGATATATTCTGATATCCCTCTCTTGGGTCCCATAACTGCCTGGACCAAAGTACTGGACTTGACCAGCCTGGTGATGGAGGAGGCAGGGCTCCCTTTTGATTTCCATCACATTAGAAGAACAAAGAAGGATACTCAGAAAAGAAACTTCTTGACAACAGTCTTTTCAGATTGGAAAGATTATTATCCCTGTTTTCAGGGAACAATGGGAATAATTATAGATGAAAAGTAAAGGATTGAGAGGTTAGGTACTTTGATGTGAAGCTAACAAGGAGCTAGGGATTAAAGCAGTTCGGTCACTGGAGTAACTTAGGCTCAGATATAAGTCCTGAAACCTAGTTATCAGACCTAAATGCTAAAGGAGTCAGAGCCAAAAATCATCATAACATGACTCACAAACATCATAGATTCAGAGTAATCAGAGATGGTGATAACAATTCATGAACAAGAAGCCTCAGCACAGTATTTCCAGGTAAAGAGGAGAAAAAGATTAATGTTCAACTGTGGAGGGGGGGTCAATTAAATAATTATTTCCCTGTTTAGTGGAATATTATGCTGCTATTTACAATAATGCTTTGACATTGAATGTGTTAAATGCTAAAATATTTTTCATACAGCTGTAATAATCTTTTTGACAATTTCAGAAAAAAAAATGAAATAATGTGAAAGCCGTGGGTTTAGTTTTTTTCTGTTCAATATTTTTCTATTAGTGAAGAAGAATCCCTATTTTTTTCTGAAATGGCTGATTTTTCNTTAGAATCTCTGGGACCTACATCTCGTGAATTCTTCAGCAGTGAAAGCCAGCTTTCAGGAAATGCGGGTAATAGAAGGACAAGCAAAATAACACCATAGGGAAGCAACCCTCCAAGTCAAGGAGGAGTGGCAACCCAGTTTCTCTAACAGACACATCAATGGCACTACAAAGGCAGAAGACATCTGATACTCCAGTTTCTCTATTTCAGGGTACAGATGCTCATATTTAAGAAAAAAATTTTTGGCCATACCCTGTGGCATGGGAGATCTTAGTTTCCCAACCAGGGATCCAACCCATATCCCCTGCAATGGAAGCGCAGGATAACCACTGGGCTGCCAGGGAGTCCCCTGTTGACATTTTTATAATAAAAAGGTTTAAAAAAAATAATTGGGGGTGAAGCCAAAGAATCTGTATTTTAACCTTGTCCTGTTGAATAATCATATTTTGAGGACTTCTGTTCCATAGCAGGGAATTCATTAAGGCTCTGGGAATTCTTGGGTCCTTTACTTAAGTGGGTTCCAGTGGTGAAAGCACAGTTTTTCTCAGCTTTTGGACTGGCTAAGTTTTTGCTAAGGTTGGCTAGACCTGCACTGCTCCAAACAGAAGCCATCAGCATATGTGGCTGGTCCAAATTGAGATGTTCTGTCAATGTGAAATATATATCAGGTTCCAAAGACTTAGTAGAGGAAAAAAACTTATCATAATTTTNTTTTCTCAGCTTTTGGACTGGCTAAGTTTTTGCTAAGGTTGGCTAGACCTGCACTGCTCCAAACAGAAGCCATCAGCATATGTGGCTGGTCCAAATTGAGATGTTCTGTCAATGTGAAATATATATCAGGTTCCAAAGACTTAGTAGAGGAAAAAAAATCATAATTTTATATTGAGTCCATGTTAAAATATATTTTTAATAAATTAGGTTAAATAAAATATATTAATTAATTTCTGTTTTATTTTTCTAAGATAGCTACTAGAATACTATAAATTACATACGTGGTTCCCATTATATTTCCATATAACAGTGTAGCCTGGGGATTTGCTATTCAAAATGTGATCGACTGACCCATAGCAACAGCATCTTCTGGAAGCTTGTTAGAAGTGTGGGCTTGGGGACTTCCCTGGTGGTCCAGTGGTTAAGACTTTACACTCCCAATACAGGGATTCTGGCTTCGATCTCAGGTTTGGGAACTGGATCCCACATACCAAAACTAAGAGTTCACATGCTGCCACTAAGGATCCCACAAGCTACAACGAAGGTTGAAGATCCTGCCGTGCCACAAGTAAGACCCGGCACAGCCGAATAAATAAATAATAACAAATCCAAAGAAACAGAAATGTAAGCTTAAGCCCCAGTCAGGGGCACTAAACCAGACTCTGCATTTGACCAAGATCCCCGTGCCTCTGCTTGCCTCTCAACTTCCGTCTTTCAACTTTTTGCACTGCCTGAAACCCTGTGNAGAGTTCACATGCTGCCACTAAGGATCCCACAAGCTACAACGAAGGTTGAAGATCCTGCCATGCCACAAGTAAGACCCGGCACAGCCGAATAAATAAATAATAACAAATCCAAAGAAAAAGAAATGTAAGCTTAAGCCCCAGTCAGGGGTACTAAACCAGACTCTGCATTTGACCAAGATCCCCGTGCCTCTGCTTGCCTCTCAACTTTTTGCACTGCCTGAAACCCTGTGGCTTAACCAAACCCGACAGACCCGCTTAGTCTGCCCCCTTGCCCCAGGCAGCATTGCATTCAAATTGTCTAAGTCCTAATGATGGCATTATTGTCATCAAGTTATCCAGCTTTTCTTCACTGAGCCAGGAAAGCGAACATTTCCTACTCTTTTAACCTCTTTCCTGCAATTTAAATCTTTTGATTTCCAGCTCTGTTCCCAGTCCCTAGAGAACATCAGTTACTATGTTTCTTTTTCCTTAATACTTCCTCTTCCAGGCTTTCTTTAGATTTTATTTTCCTTTCCTCAACTAACTTCATTCTTCTGTCATAGAACTCATTCCCTACCCCTTCTCATCATGGTCTGTCCCTTTTTGGAGGCACACTGTCCCTCTGAAACAAATCCACCAAGTACTGGGGAGCTGCTAGCCTGTTCTTTATGGTAAATCTGAAAGTGGTTAGTGCCAACCATATCATTTGGAGAGAGGATTTTGATGAATGTTCCTGTCTTAGGAAGGTCAGACAAAAGGAGAAAGAACAGGGAGGGGCTGAAGTCCTCCAAAACCCAACAGGAAACAGTAAAGTGAAGTGCTTTTGCCAGGAATGGTGGGGGTTCAGCAGCCGAAGGAGAGTGTGCAGAAACTTAGTGCTTCTAATTTTGGCTCTTTCATTAGCTTCCATCACAGACTCAGGAAAAGTCACCAAGCCCAACAGCCCCGATTTCCTCCAGTCAATGGGGACAATATTGCTCTTTTATTCCTCAGGGGATTTTTAAAGGTTGGTATAATAAAAAATAAAAACAGATCAGTTTCCTTGCTTATAAGCAACACTTATTTTACATGGGCATGGCAATGATTCCCTCATTCGGGATTTCTTTGTGCACGTTATTGGTCAAATGGATAATGCCTCCATTTTGAAAGGCTAAATAGTTCTTTAAGCAATTCATTATTCTGGAACACCTCACCAATCTAAACCAGATCGTAAAATCTATTACATTGACTTGGTGACTCAGGGACTCTCACTTCCACAGGTAAAATGAGCAATTTAATACTCAACAGAGAGCCTCTTTGTGACAAAGAGGAAATTTGAGTGCTATTATGCCCATATTAAATGCTAGAGGTATTCAGTACTGGGAATCTTTGGAAACTGGAAAAAAAATTCACTTTTACAAAAGGGATCTCATGGAGAAAGCAATCATGTAAAATTTCTAATGCTTTTTTTTTCCCCCCTCCAATTTTTAAAAACTTGCCTCATGAGACTTCTCTGATGGTCTAGTGGTTAAGAATCCACCTTGCAATGCAGGGGATAAAAGTTCAATCCCTGGTCAGGGAACTGAGATCCCACATGCCTTGGAGCAACTAAGCCCATTCGCCACAGCTACTAAGCCTGAGGGCCACAGCTAGAGAGTCCATGTACCACAAGGAAATATCTCGGATAATGCAATGAAGATCCCATATGCATGCAGTAACTAAGACCCCACCCAGCCAAAGAAATTAATAAACTTAAAAAACCCTGCCTTATCTTCCAAAGCTCTTCTTGGCTCTGCTCAAAATGAATCCTGACTCCCAAAAGTAAAGCATTGTCACTGCCATCCATGTTTTGCTGAAAAAAAAAAAAAAAAAGTGTTAAAACAGTTACATTCCTTCCACAGTATGATAAAACTCCTTTGCACTTAACATTTATATTTTACCCTTTAAAAATTAACAATATTCTGCATTTCCAAAACACTTTACTTCTACTAATTAATATCACAGTTGGGGAAGTGACTTTTTATTCTTTTCTCCAGGCAAACAAGCTGAGAATTTAAGTGATTTACCCTTTCTGAGAGAAGAGGTCACAGACAGAATTCCAAGGATTTGAACCTGTACAAGGACCATTAAGGCAATTTTTCAGGGGCTTAACAAACACCCACCTGGCGATGTTAAACTGCCTTTGAAGAAAGCAGCTGTTGGCCCAAATTGAGGCCTACAATGAATCCTGTGGATTTTGAGGGTAAGGAAGAGCTATACAAGGCAGGTTGATTTCCTTCCCAGGAGGCGGCCATATGGAAGACAAATGGCCCAGCAATAGCCATAGCTAACACTTTTTGAACATTGATAGTATGGGCAGAACTTTACTTGCTTGACCTCATTATTTCTCCAGTGGGATGAATTGTGCACCTTATTATCTCCACTTTACAAATTAAAAAATAAAAACCTTATAACAATCTGCCTAAAGGTTAAAATTGAACCAAGAAACTGCAGCTAAAAACTCAAATTCTGATACCCTCGTGATTTCAATCCTGTGATTATATCTGCAGATGTCTTTCACCTTCTAAACCAAATATCCACACCCACTCTGATTCATTTACAGACTGTCAGTCATAATGATTTCTTATTTAAATTTGAAATCTTGGTAGATGAAATCTTACTGGCCCCATAGTTCACATTCTTAAAGCAAGACATGCTACATCAGTATTTCTATTTCTTAATTGTAAGCTGCATTTTAGAACAGAATAAATAATTTTGGAGATGAAGAGAATGACAAGGATATTGATCATGCAAGACTATTAATGGCTCTTATTTTTATTTCTTTTATTTTTTCAGCCATGTCTTGTGCTTCTAGGATCTTAGGGATTGAACCATCCCCCCAGCTAAGTCCAAACCACTAGACCACCAGAGAATTTCCAATAGCTCTCATATTTAAATCACCAAAATCAAGAATCTGAGTTTAGGACATAACTGTATCTCTATATCTTTATCTACTTCTAATTCCATCTATTTTTAAAGGGTAGTTTTCACTTGTTCATCCATTATTCATTGAAATACTACATATTATACTCAGAACTAGTACCAGAGAAGTGTATAATATGGTCCTTGCTTCTAGCTGACATACATGGGGTATATTTTATTGTTGTTATTGTTGACTTTTGGTCATGCTGCAAGTCACATGGTATCATAGTTCCCAAACCAGGGATTTTAGTTCCCAAACGAGGGACTGAAGCCTCAACCTCAGCATTGGAAGCAATTAACCACTGGACCACCAGGGAAGTCCCTATTTCCCTCTGTTTCTAAAAAATACCATAATTGCTTTATTTTCAATAAAAGGAAAGGACAAAAATTATCCAGAATATTGCAAAGTTGATTGTAAATTCATATTATTGAAATGCAGAAGATTTCAATTTCTTCCAGATACCATTTTTTTCTGCTCTATTTTTCGAAGACTTTTGTGGCAAGCCTTAAAAACATTATAACATTAAAAAATATAGGCATCTATTAGTGTACAAGCTCGTTAGTAAGACTAAAATGACAGCAGAGCTTTCTGTGAATACTTCGGTCTATCGGAGATTTATATATGAACATTTCATCTTTCCCCACCTTAGCTAAAGTGTTACTTTATCATTTAGACCTTGCTTATCATGTCCTTTCTTGCTTGATCTTCATGTTCGCAAGTCTAATGGTACTTGTTCTATACATGTTCATACAATAAAAATCTATCAAGCAATTAACATATGCCAGGTTTAGGACGATCCCCTGGAGGAGGAATGACAACACACTCCACTATTCTTGCCTGGGAAATCCCATGGACAAAGGAGCCTGGTGGGCTGCAGTTCATGGCGTCGCAAAGCAGTTGGACATGACTTAGTGATTAAACAGCAACAGTATCATATCCCTACTTTTGCTCATGTCATCCAGCAATTTTGTTTTCTAGTAAACATTTAGACATTGTATAATGGCAAACTGTGGTTGAATTAGGTCCATTGACTTTTTGTCCTTCAGAGTGTTTTGATAACATTTGAACGATTTACTAACATTAAAATTCTGGAAGTTTCATACACAGGTCTTTATTTTTCACTGTCTCTTGAAAAATCAGAAGATCTGGGTAGACTGAGCCCATATTGTCCCATATGACTTGGTAGAGAATGCCTTCTGTTAATAGGTTACATGTTCTCCATTTCACCCATCTCTGTCAATACACTACATGTAGGGGCACCCAAGACAGATGGGTCATGGTGGAGAGTTATGAAAAAATGTCATTCACTGGATAAGGGAATGGCAAGCTACTTCAGCATCCTTGCCTTGAAATCCCATGAATAGTATGAAAAGGACATGACACTAAAAGATGAACTCCTCAGGTCAGTAGGTGCCTAATGTGCTACTGGAGAAGAATGGAGAAGTAGCTATGGAAGGAAAGAAGCTGAGTCAAAGGGAAAACAATGCCCAGGTGTGGATGTGTCTGGTGGAGAAGTCTGATGTTGTAAAGAACAACATTGATTAGGAACCTAGAATGTTAGGTTCATGAAAGTAAACTGGAAGTAGTCAAACAGGAGATGGCAAGACTGAACATTGATATCTTAGGAATCAGTGAACTGAAATGGATGGGAATGGGCAAATTTAATTCAGATGACCATTATATCTACTACTGTGGGCAGGAATCCCTTAGAAG
>SJYW01052103.1:0-13491 GCA_006410735.1 Raphicerus campestris
TTTGGGGTCTCTTATAGCTAAGTTTTGGGACTCTGCATTTAATTGGAGGTACTTTCCCTCTCTGCCTTGATTTTCGCTTCTCTTTGTTTTTCCACTATTTGTAAAGCCTCCTCAGATAACCACTCTGCCTTCTTGCTTTGCTTTTTCTTTGGGATGGCTTTATTCACCTCCTCCTGTACAATATTATGGACCTCTGTCCATAGTTCGTCAGGCAAACTGTTAACTATATCCAGTCCCTTGAGCCTATTCATTACCTCTGCTGCAAATTCATACAGGATTTTATTTAAGTCATACCTGGCTGGCCTTTTGTTTTCCCTGGTTTTCTTTGGTTTAAGCCTGAATTTTGAGAAGGTGATGATGAGAGCCACAGTCACCTTCAGGTCTTGTTTTTGCTGACTGTATACAGCTGCTGCATCTTTGGCTGCCAAGAATATAATCAATTTGATTTTGGTATTGACCATTTGGTAATGTCCATGTATAAAGTCGTCTTTTGTGTTGTTGACAAACAGTGTTTGCTCTGACCAGTGCATTCTTTTGGCAGAATTCAGTTAACCTTTGGCCTACTTCATTTTGTTCTCATAGGCCAGACTTGCCCATTACTCCAGGTATATCTTGACTTCCTACTTTTGCGTTCCGATCTCTGATGATGAAGAGGACATCTTTTTTTAGGTGTTAGTTCTAGGAGACCTTCTAGGTCTTGATAGATCTAATCACCTTCAGCCACTTTCGCATTGGTGGTAGGGGCATAGACTTGAANCCCAGAATGAATGAAGCAGCTGGGCCAAAGTGGATACAACCCTCAGTCATGGATGTGTCTGGTGATGAAAGAAAAGTCTGATGCTGCAAAGAACAGTAGTGTATAGAACTGGAATGTTATGTCCAAGAATCAAGGAAAATTGGACATGGTCAAACAGGAGATGATAAGAATAAACATCAACATCCTAGGAATCAGCAAACTAAAATGGATGGGAATGGTCAAATTTAATTCAGATGAAGGTTATATCTACCACTGTGGGCAAGAATACCATAGGAGAAACAAAGTATCCCTTGTAATCAACAAGAGAGTCCAAAATACAGTACTGGAATGCAGCCTCAAAAATGACAGAATGATCTTGGTTGATTTCCAATACAAGCCATTCAAAATCACAGTAATCCAAGTCTATGCCCCTACCACCGATGCGAAAGTGGCTGAAGGTGATTAGATCTATCAAGACCTAGAAGATCTCCTAGAACTAACACCTAAAAAAAGATGTTCTCTTCATCATCAGAGATCGGAACGCAGAAGTAGGAAGTCAAAATATACCTGGAGTAATGGGCAAGTCTGGGCTATGAGAACAAAATGAAGTAGGCCAAAGGGTAACTGAATTCTGCCAAAAGAATGCACTGGTCAGAGCAAACACTGTTTGTCAACAACACAAGAGACGACTTTATACGTGGACATTACCAAATGGTCAATACCAAAATCAAATTGATTATATTCTTGGCAGCCAAAGATGCAGCAGCTGTATACAGTCAGCAAAAACAAGACCTGAAGGTGACTGTGGCTCTCATCATCACCTTCTCAAAATTCAGGCTTAAACCAAAGAAAACCAGGGAAAACAAAAGGCCAGCCAGGTATGACTTAAATAAAATCCTGTATGAATTTGCAGCAGAGGTAATGAATAGGTTCAAGGGACTAGATATAGTTAACAGTTTGCCTGACGACCTATGGACAGAGGTCCATAATATTGTACAGGAGGAGGTGAATAAAGCCATCCCCAAGAAAAAGCAAAGCAAGAAGGCAGAGTGGTTATCTGAGGAGGCTTTACAAATAGTGGAAGAACAAAGAAAAGCGAAAATCAAGGCAGAGAGGGAAAGTACCTCCAATTAAATGCAGAGTCCCAAAACTTAGCTATAAGAGACCCCAAAACCTTCTTCAATGAACAATGCTTAATAATAGAAGGAAACAGCAAAAGGCAAAGAATAGAGATCTCTTCTGGAAAATTGGAAACAACAAGAAAGCATTCCACACAAAGATGGGCACAATAAAGGATAAAAATTGCTGAACAGATCAAGAAGAGATGGGAAGAATATACAGAGGAACTGTATAAAAAAGATCTTAATGAACTGGATTACTATGATGGTGTGGTTAGTCACAGAGAGTTAGATATTCTGGAGTGTAAAGTCAAGTGGGCCTTAAGAAGCACTGCTGTTAATATAGCTAGTGGTTGCAATGGAATTCCAGCAGAACTATTCAGATCCCTGAAGAAGGCTGTCACCAAGGTTTTGTATTCATTATGTCAGCAAATCTGGAAGACCCAGCAGTGGCCACAGGATTGGCAAAGGTCAATCCTCATTCCAATTCCCAAGAAGGGTAGTACCAAAGAATGTGCTAACCATCAGACCATTGTACTCATCTCCCAAGCTAGTTAGTTGGTTAAGTCGCTCAGTCGTGTCTGACTCTTTGCGACTCCAAGAACTGTAGCCCACCAGGCTTCTCCATCCATGGGATTCTCCAGGCAAGAATACTGGAGTAGGTTGCCATTTCCTTCTCCAGGGATCTTCCCGACCCAGGGATCGAACCCAGGTCTCCNTTTGCGACCCCAAGGACTGTAGCCCACCAGGCTTCTCAGAACATCCATGGGATTCTCCAGGCAAGAATACTGGAGTAGGTTGCCATTTCCTTCTCCAGGGGATCTTCCCGACCCAGGGATCGAACCCAGGTCTCCCACATTGCAGGAGATGTGGGTTCAATCCCTGGGTTGGGAAGATCCCCTAGAGAAGGAAATGGCAACCCACTTCAGCATACTTGCCTGGAGAATCCCATGGACAAAGGAAGCTAGCAGGCTACAGTCCATGTGGTCACAAAGAATCAGACACAACCGAGCAACTAACACACTTAGCCCAGTGATTCTCATGTATCATTCACCTCCAGAGGCTCTCATCAGCAGGTTTGGGTGAGGCCTGTGAATGTGCATTTCTAACAAGTCCCCAGGTGATACTGATACTGCAGGTCAGGGACCATATTTTGAGATCAGTGGTCTGAGTGACATTGCTGCAGGTAGCCAGGGGATCCGATTTTGAGGAACATTCTCTTACATATCTCCAAATTGGTTGTAGCCAGTTTAGATAGAAGAAGAATTTATGCATGGGGATCCTCACCAAAAATTTTTAGGGAACTCTTAGGGCTTCCCTGGTGGCTCACATGGTAAAGAAATTTGCCTGCAATGCAGGACACCCGGGATGATCCCTGAGTTGGAAAGATCCCTGGAAGAAGGGAATGCAAATCCACCCCACTGTTGTGGCCCGGGGAAATCCAGAGAAACCTGGCAAGCTGCAGTCCCTGGGGTCTCAGAGAGCAGTACATGACTGAATGACTAACACTTACTTACTTAAGATAGTGAGACAGAAAGAAGGGAGGGATGGACTGTTGTGCTTTATCATAATGTTGCCACCGATGCAGAGAGAGAACTAGAGAAGTGTCCCTGGGTAATGATGAATACAGTCTCAAGGCTGTAATGGCTCCAAATCTGGAAAATATCAGGCAGTAGAGATGGATGAAACCATCAGCAAACTGTTCCGGGGCTGCTGTGGAGAAGAAATGGCTACTTTACCACCCTTTCGGCAGGAGAAGGGGAATAATTCTGGATGGAAACTCAGCTTCTCATCAGGATTCATTTACAGCTGAGTGATTAAGCAAATCAGAGCAAACTCCATTTGGTACCATGATTAGTGGAGGGGCAGTCTGCACTTGTGGGTTTTGGGCTCAGCCAATTCACACTAGGGGAACCCATGCATGGAGTTTCGTGACTGCAGAATTGAGATGCTCACCCTGTCTTACAGAGAATTGCCCACAGTGAGTAAAATCAAACAACTCAACAGAGGAGAGACACTGGCTATTAGCATGGTAATGAGAATGGATGTGTTCATAAAGCTAAAACGTAAAATGCAAGGAAAATGGAAAAACAGAGGATGAGAGAGAAACATGCTGGTTTTGATCATCTTCTCTTGGAAGACTTGAATGGTACCTGCTGGAAAAACAGTCATTTCATTTGCCTCAGACCCACAAGAGAATGTGGCAGGATGAAAAATGTACATATATCATAAACCAAGCATTTAATTCAGACCAACCATGCCTGCCAGAAATGGGCCACTTAGAGAAAACAATTCAGGTCTTTTGTGCCTGTCAGCAAGAAAGGAAGTGGTCTAACTCACAGGCACACACACATGCACTTCTGGTGTTTGAATATCAGTTACTTTATTTCTCATTCATGGTGATAACCCAGCACCCTACACTCTCCTGTGACATGTAGCCAATTTTTTCATCTTAAGCTACCGCCTTATTGGATGCAAACTTTCTATGGTTTGTGTTCTAGCTTAGTCGCTCACAGTGGATTCAGATTTATCTCTCTTACGTACCTGACGTTATTTAGTCTCCACAGTACATGAGCAATCTATATCTGAGAAAATATTGGTTCAGCACTTTGAGTTTAAGAATCTAGCATTTGAGGGATATTTCATTTGTGTGTAAAGACCACTTGGAGTTTGGCAATGCTGGGTGGCACTGCAACTGCCAATTCACATTTGTGGACGGGCAAAAATGTGTAGGAAAAATTGGACAGTATCATCATACATGTTGCACATGGAGAGACATGTCACAGCCAGCCAGGACAACTCCCTTCTTGACACGTCAGCTCTGACTGAATAAGCCCATGGTCAGTAGCTTGAGGACTACAAGCCACTGAGGTCATGGAAATAATTTCAGCATCCCAGGAATCAATCTGCTTCTCAATTTGGAGCTGCAAAAACTGGTCAGTTTTCTGTCTGCCTGTGGTAGCAAGCAATCTATAACTGCAAGAGAAACTTCAGGAGTCAAGCCAAAGAGTGCTTCCATTAAAAACAGTTTTCTCTCCCAAATGATTATAGATTCTCTCCCATCTAATAAGCAGAAGCAATAGGAAAGCATTTAAAGTTTGCAGTTCAATCCTGTCAGTTTCCACATCATACAATCCCACTGAGGATTAGCCTGTTATTTAGATATGCCAATCCAACTTAGCAAATATTTATTGAGACTCTACTCTGTGAAGGGTTCTCTAGGAATTATTTTTCTGAAGGAATATATAAAAGCAGTACAAACAGACTTAGAAATGACCTTGTCCCAGTCTCTATTACAGGCAGGGAAGCTGAGGTCCACAGAGTTTGATAGCGATGGTATTCATCGCAGCAGGGGGACTGTCACTCATCGAGCCCTGTGTTCATGTCAGATGCCATCCTAAGTGCTTTCTCTCATACTGGCTGGTCATACTACCCTATGAGGCAGGTGTGCTAACATTCCCATTCAGACAGGTGGGAACAGGGGCATTCTGAAGTAACTCCTCCCAAGTTACAAATTCAACAACAGAGGAGTGCTAGGATGTTTGTCTTTCAAAATAAACCCCACAAATTATGGAGAGAGGACGATATATATCATACAAGCAGAAAAAGACATATCTGACACACCGAATTAGAGGAATCATCAGAGGTGTAATGGAAGGAAGTTAGTTTCAGATGGGAGGTTTCACATCTGTGCAGGGGGTCAGTGGAAGGACGCTTAATGGAGGGGAGAGAGAAGTCAGATTGGGAAAGTCATTATGGATAAGATCACCCAGCCTTCCCTTGCTTCTTGGCTCACAGGTTCCTGGTTTTGCTCAGGGTGGAGAGATGTCTGGTCCCAAGTAATAGTTCATCACAGATTACACATAAATGGGCAGTTCTGCGTCCAAATTCGCCAGCCTCTTCTCAAGGCAGAAATGACTATGAAATGCAGGTAGGGGTTGCTGAGGACAGCTCTGGAAAAAACTTGCTCATTTTGAAAAGGAGAGAGAAAAAAAGAGAGGCTGACATTCCTCCTCCTCCAGCCTTTAGGTGTTATGTCTAGAGCTCTTACCGCCTTCTTGACACCATCCAGCCACAAGGAGAATAATGAACAACGATGCAATAAAAACAGTAACCCAGAAAGACAGAAAGAACTAGAGCCCCTGGTCTTATGCATGGCTACGCGGAAGCCATACTTCCAGCAGTCACTTACCTCTGATATGTGAGAAAACAAAACACGTTCTCATTTAGTCACCAGCATTAAGTTTTCTGTTACTTGCAGTTGAACACAGTCCTAACTTATCCTTGCCTTTAAAGAACTTCCAGCCCATTAAAAATGACAGAAAATTACTGACGGTGCAAAAGAGTCAAATAAAGGTAAGAGGCAGAAAAAAGGCCAGGAATCACAGTGTGGTGGCGGGGGATGCTGTGGCAAAGGGCTGACTGGCGCCTGCATGGATCTGTGGGCAAGATAGCTGGGGGCAAGAGAAAGACAAAGTGGAAGACAGTAAGCTGTCACGTGGAAAAATGAAATGGTACCCAGGGTCAGAGGAAGAGAGGGCAAGGAGTTTGATGATGGGAACACATTTATTGAAAGCCTGAGAATAACAAGTTCAGGGTTCTTGATTTTTCATAGTCCCTAACTATCTGTATAATCTTTCACATGCACATATTCCTTTCTAGGCTGAAAGGAGAGAGGATAGAAAGCAGGAAGCAAGGACACTCAAATAAAATACTCAGCAGCCAGAACATAAGGAATATTGAGGGAGCTTGGATAGATGAGCTTGCCTGTAGCAAAGTGGAATGAAAATCAGTGGTTAGACTAATGGGGTTGGGGTGGGACTGCACAAGACTCCATGAGACAAACCAGAAGAAAGTATATGCTTGGGTGAAAAATCTCCTCTGTCGCTGTCAGGGAGCACTACGTGTCTTGCTGAGAGCAGAACTCACGTGGTATCTGCACAAGGTAATGACAGGTTAATTTATCATATCTTTCAGCCAAGAAATGTCAGACCTCAAATCTCACTTAAACATGTTCAGCAATTTCAGGAGCATCGTTGTACCTGAGAAGAATTTGCATCTTACTTTGGGAGACACTGGGATTTGAAGCAAACTTGAACGTAGTCGTGTATATTCTAGTTGGCTTGGTCTGAAAACCTGGGAGATTTAATGATACTTAGTACAACCCTCTCGTTTTAAAGATGGTGACAATGGTCTGGAAAGGGTAGGTGACTGGGCAACTTGGCAACAGAGCTGATGCTCTGAGAGTAATGTGATTTTCTTCTTAAATTTCAGATTTGACTCTCAGCTGGTGATGTTACCCTCTGAGTTACCCTCTTTACCATTTTATAGCCACACATTCACTCTTTAACAGAAAATTCACCAAGCACCTGGCTTGTATGTACATATTACTTTAAGTTGCTAGGGATAAAAAAATCAACATAAAAGACAAACATCCTGTTCATTCTCATGGGGATGCATACAAATAAGACCACTTTTCTTCTTAATTCTCTTTCAAAACTGATGGCCTCTGAGAATGCTCTGAGTTTCATTAATAGCCAGAATGAAACATCAAGTTATTCTCCTCAACAGCTGGTACCTTGGCAGGTTGTGAACAGGTTAATCAAGAATGTGCTCTGATTCAGGAAGCCTTTGGAAGGCAAGCTGTTCCTTTCCCCAGACAAGAACTAAGAAATTGGCTGATTTTTCACAGTCACTGGTTTTCCCGGTGGCTTGAAGAGCCTGGGCCGTCTGAAGCAATTGTCACTTGTCTCCAAGTAGCGACTCTGTGAGGCTGCCCCAGTACACATCCCTGGACAATAAAAAGGAGGCCAGCCATGGATTTCAAACAGGACTGGTATTTCCAAACCACCGTTAGCATTTATTCAAGTTCTCACTTGGCTGTATATAGGATAAATGGAACAGACCCATTTTGTGATTCATTTTAAATCTTGAATATTAGGGGATAATCAGATATTATATCTCTGTGGAAATCCATCCAGATAATTCAAATTCAGTGGGAATTTAGGGCAGACATATATATACATATCTGTGTAAATACATATATATGTATATATCATACATATATGTATGTATATATATGTATATATGTACACATATATGTGTATATACATATATATGTAAATACACATATATGTGTATACATATGAATATATGTATACACATATATATTATACATATGAATATATGTATACACATATATATGTATATAAACTATTTTACTATTTCCTTATATAACTAGGGCAGTGATTCTAAAGATATACTCTTACTTTTGTGAATTCTCTAGTAATCTGCATGTGCATTTCTTGCAGTACTCTATTAAGTGATTTTTAAAATAATCTTCACACTACTAGTTTTCAGAATAAACTAATAATTGATTTCTATCTTCAGAGTCTTCATTGGTTCTTTCACTAAAGTTGTACATGCCCCTATAATGACTCCCTTTATTGGTTCCAAATCCTTTTAAATTTTTCCATTCTTTTTAGTAAGATACGGATGATTTACAATATTGAGTTAGTTTCAGGTTTACAGAAAAGTGATTTACTTGACATACATACATATGTATGTCTAAATACATCTATTCTTTTTCAGATTATTTTTCATATAGGTTAATACAGAGTGTTGAGTAGGGTTCCCTGTGCTAAACAATAGGTTCTTATTGACTACCTATTATAGGTATATTACTGCGTATATATTAACCCCAAACTCCTAATTTATCCCTACTCCTTNTTTTTCTTTTTCTGGAATTCCCTTGCTTTCTCCATGAGCCGATGAATGTTGGCAATTTGATTTCTGGTTCCTCTGCCTCTTCAAAACCAGCTTGTATATCTTGATGTTCTGGGTCCACGTACTGCTGAAGCATAGCTTGAAGGATTTTGAGCATAACCTTGCTAGCCTGTGAAAGAGAGCAACTGTAGTTTTCTTCTGAGGCATTCTTGCCCACAGTTGTAGATATAATGGTCATCTGATAAATTCACCCATTCCTATCCATTTTAGTTCCTAAGATGTCAACGTTCAATCTTGTTATCTCCTGCTTGACCACACCTGATTTAACTTGAGTCATGGACCTAACATTCCAGGTTCTTATGCAATAGTTTTCTTTANATCCATTTTAGTTCCTAAGATGTCAACGTTCAATCTTGTTATCTCCTGCTTGACCACACCTGATTTAACTTGAGTCATGGACCTAACATTCCAGGTTCTTATGCAATAGTTTTCTTTACAGCAACAGACTTTACTTTTATCACCAGACATCTACAACTGAGCTCCATTTCCGCTTTGGCCCAGCTACTTCATTCTTTCTGGAGCTATTAGCAATTGCCTTCTGCTCTTCCCCAGGAGTATACTGGACACCTTCTGACCTGGAGTGCTCATCTTGTGATGTCCTATCTTTTACCTTTTCATACTGGTCATGGGGTTCTCCAGACAAGAATGCTGGAGTGGGATGCCATTTTCCCCTCCAGTGGACCATGTTTTGTCAGAATTCTTCACTCTGAACCATCTGTCTTGGGTGGGTCTGCACAGCATGGCTCACAGCTTCATTGAGTTACACAAGCTCCTTCGCCACATCAATGGTGTGATCCATGAAGGAGATTTGAACACTATCAAGTACTAAAGAGAAAGTGAAAGAAAGTGAAGTCACTCAGTCGTGTCCTACTCTTTGTGACCCCATGGACTGTAGCCTACCAGGCTCCTCTGTCCATGGGATTTTCCAGGCAATAGTACTGGAATGGATTGCCATTTCCTTCTCCAGGGGATCTTGCCAACCCAGGGACTGAACCCAGGTCTCCTGCATTGTAGACAGATGCTTTACCATCTGAGCCACCAGGGAAGTACTAAAAGAGATGGGTAAATGTGGGGGTATTCATACATTTTATAGATGAGAGGACAGAAGCTTGGAAATTGATTTGTCCAACTCCACAGAGTGCCAGGACAAAAACCGAGATCAGCTGATCCTCAGTCCTGCTGTGCCACCACCAGCTCTCAGGATTCTGATGAGATGAGGGTCTCCCCACTACTCCGACCCTTACTCTTTCCTCCATATTTCTCTAAATGAATCAAGAAACCAGCACAGATGGAACATTTGTAACCCCCATGACCTAGGCCATCAAACTTCTCTATACAGTGAACATTCCTGTTAACTCTTTTATAAGGGTGTCTCTTCATTTAACGAATCAGTGCCTGAGATTTTTAACTCAATCCCTACCCCTTGCCCCCCAAAAGAATCACATGTCTCTTTGTATATCCTTAGAGGATAAAATTGATTGAGTCTTCATCCTGTCAATAGGAAAGGGATAAATGTACTCAGTTCTCAAGGCTCATTCAGCATTGCTGATGGAATATTTAAATACATGGAGTTTATAAAACATAAAGAAATCATTAATTTCATATGATTAACTATCAATTTGGATAACAGTTTGACATGGTGAATATCAAAATTAGATTTCTCTCATATGACCAGCTGTCATTGAAACTGTGACTTCTGCATGCTAAAAAAGAAATTAAACTGAACTTTTAGTATTCTCCTATTTCTCAGCATCTTTTTCTGTAGTTCTCTTCCCCATCCCCCTTTGGTGTCTCTGCTAAGATAGATCAGATTTGCAGTAAAATATTATTCTCTTGAGACTTGAAAGAGTACATATATCAATAAAAGACATTTTTGAAGAATTCGAGCATTTATCATTGTTAAAGGAATCTTGTTATTTATCAGTGTGCATGTCTGAAGCCAAAGAAGTGGAAACAAATGAATCCTGCATTTAATGGCTTTAGAAATATGTCACTCCCACCATTTTTCACATACTCAGAAGAACGTCTTCCCCTCCCTCACTGAGGAGTGTTTATTTAAGGCTTTATGACAGATAATGCTTCTTAAAAAAAAAAAGGAAACAAAGAAAAATTGAAGTATAGTTGATTTACAACATTGTGTTAGTTTCAGGTATATAGCAGAGCAATTCAGTTATTTGTATATGTCTTCTCTTTCAAATTATTTTCCCTTGTAGGTTGTTACAAAATATTGAGTATATTTCCTTGTGCTCTACAGTAGATCTCTTGGTTATCTATTCTATCACAATTAATGTGCACACAGATAATGTTTCTTTAAGCAGAAGACATAAGCAGGATTCTGGGTCACATTAGGGTTTTCGTCTATGTGACTAAAGCAGGTGGCTGTGTGTAAATGCTTCTCAAGTCCCAAGAGATGACTGAATTTATTAACAGTAAAGTAGTAAAGTGTTCATTGAGTTTTCCAAGGGTCTTGGATAGAACAAGACATGTGAAGTGAATTCCCCCATCTTCCAATTTACTAGTCTGCCCTTGGAGAAATCCTGTTTGCACTTAATTTTCTTTAGAGCATTCCCACAAGAAGTCAAGTCACAAACCAGGCCATCAAGTTTGGGAAATCAGTACTTCCTGAGTTCTCAGGTCACTTAAGAGTATGAAGAATTTACTGCAATAAATCTCTCCTGATAGGTCAGCCTACTGTTTGCAAATGAAATATGGGTTTATTGACAAGATTATTTCGACATATCTAATTCACCACCTTCCACATTATCAACCACTCTAGCTTTGATGGTGTGCAAGGCTTCCATTAGGAGTCAAGAAACAGATCCTTCTACATTCATTTCATAAGTTTTAGTCAAAGTTGTACCAGATAAAGCCTAGGTCCTGTTCTAAGATGGGGATGTTAGTAATAAACCAGGATGACATTTTTTTTTTCCTTCAATGCCTTTACAAACATACTTATTTTTAGTGACATTCATTTTTTATTGTGATTTGATAATAGAAATGAGCAATTTTTCATTCTTAAAGCCAGAGTATATTCAAAAGATGAGTAAGTAAAAATTACACTGTAATGACCCCAATCTAAGAAAGAAGAAAGGAAGAGACATGCATGCAGATATTTTCATATTTTAGAAAAAGATACGCTACTGCTGCCAAGTTGCTTCAGTCGTGTCCGACTCTGTGCAGCCCCATAGACGGCAGCCCACTAGGCTCCTCCATCCCTAGGATTCTCCAGGCAAGAACACTGGAGTGGGTTGCTGTTTCCTTTTCCAATGCCTGAAAGTGAAAAGTGAAGTCGTTCAGTTGCTCAGTCATGTCCGACTCTTAGCAACCCCATGGACTGCAGCCCACCAGGCTCCTCCGTCCATGGGATTTCCAGGCAAGGGTACTGGAGTGGGGTGCCACTGCCTTTTCCAGAAAGAGATATGAGTGACTAAATAAAACATGACCAGTTTTATGTTTTGGGTCACAAAGTGGAGAAAAAATGAGTAAGAGAGGATGAGGCATCACAGCCACCTATTATTGCATATGCAAAGGGCTACTGAAATTAAACAAATGAAATAAAAATTAATGAGAAGTCTATGTTTCATGCATAAATAAAACTGAGGTTTTGGAAGCAGCTGGGCCTGCAATGTGATAGCTTTTGGTATGTAGAGCTACAGGTGAGTGTCAGAGCAACACCCACAAGGAAAGAAGGTAAGGGAACAAATGTTTCCACCCAGAGCATAGTAAGTCAGCAATCACACAGATCTCAAGTTTATCAATTTTCCCAACAATGCCAAATTACATCTTGAAATGTGATTATACAAAATACAGTGCAATCAACCAGTGTTTAAATGTTTAATACAAAATATTAAGAAAATGCATGTAATCTTGTAACAATGAATATGGGTTTTAATTTAGGCTGAACCAAGCAATCACCTTTGTGATGATGTGAGCTCCAAGCTTTGAGCTAGCTCTGTTAAATTTCCTTCCTTAAAGGGGAAGGTACATGTTGTATGTCACTCATATACCTTAATTAGAGACTAGGGTCAGATCTAGATTGCTACTTTTTGGACAGTGTTGTGAATTAGAATGGAATGAATGCACAGATCATTTATATCTAAAGAGATGTTCTATATTCACACATATGTGGATTCAACTCATGTTACTTGTGAAAGACACAGAGACTTCAGTTTTGAACCCTGTATCCACACTGAAATCAACTGCAAGCTTCAGGAATTACTCAAAGAGATAAATGGGAAGAAGAAAATTCCATGAAACAAGATGATAAATAGACGACTGGCAAGACATTAAAAAAAAAAAATCAAGAATCTTCTTTCCTTTCAAACCAAAGTTTGAGCTGTCTTATCAAAAAGGGGTTAGGATTGACATATATACACTGATATATTTAAAATAGCCAATAAGCACCTACTGTATAGCATAGGGACCTCTTCAGTATCCTGTAATAACCTAAATGGGAAAATAATTTGAAGAATAATAAATGTATGTATATGAATAACTGAATCACTTTGCTGTATACCTGAAACTAACACAATATTGTAAATCAACTATAGTTCAATATGAAATACAGATTAAAAAACAAAAGATGTTTGACATCACATTTCAATTGGATGCTTGGGGCTGGTGCACTGAGACGACCCAGAGGGATGGTACAGGGAGGGAAGAGAAAGGGGGATTCAGGATGGGGAACATGTGAATACCTGTGGCAGATTCATGTTGATGTCAAAACCAATACAATATTCTAAAGTAATTAGCCTCCAATTAAAATAAATAAATTTATATTAAACATAAAAAGCAGTGGACTATGTGGAAGTTGTGTGTATGCTCAGCTGCTCAGTACTGTCTGACTCTTTG
>SJYW01052103.1:13957-43998 GCA_006410735.1 Raphicerus campestris
TTGCCTTCTGCTCTTCCCCAGGAGTATACTGGACACCTTCTGACCTGGAGTGCTCATCTTGTGATGTCCTATCTTTTACCTTTTCATACTGGTCATGGGGTTCTCCAGACAAGAATGCTGGAGTGGGATGCCATTTTCCCCTCCAGTGGACCATGTTTTGTCAGAATTCTTCACTCTGAACCATCTGTCTTGGGTGGGTCTGCACAGCATGGCTCACAGCTTCATTGAGTTACACAAGCTCCTTCGCCACATCAATGGTGTGATCCATGAAGGAGATTTGAACACTATCAAGTACTAAAGAGAAAGTGAAAGAAAGTGAAGTCACTCAGTCGTGTCCTACTCTTTGTGACCCCATGGACTGTAGCCTACCAGGCTCCTCTGTCCATGGGATTTTCCAGGCAATAGTACTGGAATGGATTGCCATTTCCTTCTCCAGGGGATCTTCCCAGCCCAGGGACTGAACCCAGGTCTCCTGCATTGTAGACAGATGCTTTACCATCTGAGCCACCAGGGAAGTACTAAAAGAGATGGGTAAATGTGGGGGTATTCATACATTTTATAGATGAGAGGACAGAAGCTTGGAAATTGATTTGTCCAACTCCACAGAGTGCCAGGACAAAAACCGAGATCAGCTGATCCTCAGTCCTGCTGTGCCACCACCAGCTCTCAGGATTCTGATGAGATGAGGGTCTCCCCACTACTCCGACCCTTACTCTTTCCTCCATATTTCTCTAAATGAATCAAGAAACCAGCACAGATGGAACATTTGTAACCCCCATGACCTAGGCCATCAAACTTCTCTATACAGTGAACATTCCTGTTAACTCTTTTATAAGGGTGTCTCTTCATTTAACGAATCAGTGCCTGAGATTTTTAACTCAATCCCTACCCCTTGCCCCCCAAAAGAATCACATGTCTCTTTGTATATCCTTAGAGGATAAAATTGATTGAGTCTTCATCCTGTCAATAGGAAAGGGATAAATGTACTCAGTTCTCAAGGCTCATTCAGCATTGCTGATGGAATATTTAAATACATGGAGTTTATAAAACATAAAGAAATCATTAATTTCATATGATTAACTATCAATTTGGATAACAGTTTGACATGGTGAATATCAAAATTAGATTTCTCTCATATGACCAGCCGTCATTGAAACTGTGACTTCTGCATGCTAAAAAAGAAATTAAACTGAACTTTTAGTATTCTGCTATTTCTCAGCATCTTTTTCTGTAGTTCTCTTCCCCATCCCCCTTTGGTGTCTCTGCTAAGATAGATCAGATTTGCAGTAAAATATTATTCTCTTGAGACTTGAAAGAGTACATATATCAATAAAAGACATTTTTGAAGAATTCGAGCATTTATCATTGTTAAAGGAATCTTGTTATTTATCAGTGTGCATGTCTGAAGCCAAAGAAGTGGAAACAAATGAATCCTGCATTTAATGGCTTTAGAAATATGTCACTCCCACCATTTTTCACATACTCAGAAGAACGTCTTCCCCTCCCTCACTGAGGAGTGTTTATTTAAGGCTTTATGACAGATAATGCTTCTTAAAAAAAAAAAGGAAACAAAGAAAAATTGAAGTATAGTTGATTTACAACATTGTGTTAGTTTCAGGTATATAGCAGAGCAATTCAGTTATTTGTATATGTCTTCTCTTTCAAATTATTTTCCCTTGTAGGTTGTTACAAAATATTGAGTATATTTCCTTGTGCTCTACAGTAGATCTCTTGGTTATCTATTCTATCACAATTAATGTGCACACAGATAATGTTTCTTTAAGCAGAAGACATAAGCAGGATTCTGGGTCACATTAGGGTTTTCGTCTATGTGACTAAAGCAGGTGGCTGTGTGTAAATGCTTCTCAAGTCCCAAGAGATGACTGAATTTATTAACAGTAAAGTAGTAAAGTGTTCATTGAGTTTTCCAAGGGTCTTGGATAGAACAAGACATGTGAAGTGAATTCCCCCATCTTCCAATTTACTAGTCTGCCCTTGGAGAAATCCTGTTTGCACTTAATTTTCTTTAGAGCATTCCCACAAGAAGTCAAGTCACAAACCAGGCCATCAAGTTTGGGAAATCAGTACTTCCTGAGTTCTCAGGTCACTTAAGAGTATGAAGAATTTACTGCAATAAATCTCTCCTGATAGGTCAGCCTACTGTTTGCAAATGAAATATGGGTTTATTGACAAGATTATTTCGACATATCTAATTCACCACCTTCCACATTATCAACCACTCTAGCTTTGATGGTGTGCAAGGCTTCCATTAGGAGTCAAGAAACAGATCCTTCTACATTCATTTCATAAGTTTTAGTCAAAGTTGTACCATATAAAGCCTAGGTCCTGTTCTAAGATGGGGATGTTAGTAATAAACCAGGATGACATTTTTTTTTCCTTCAATGCCTTTACAAACATACTTGTTTTTAGTGACATTCATTTTTTATTGTGATTTGATAATAGAAATGAGCAATTTTTCATTCTTAAAGCCAGAGTATATTCAAAAGATGAGTAAGTAAAAATTACACTGTAATGACCCCAATCTAAGAAAGAAGAAAGGAAGAGACATGCATGCAGATATTTTCATATTTTAGAAAAAGATACGCTACTGCTGCCAAGTTGCTTCAGTCGTGTCCGACTCTGTGCAGCCCCATAGACGGCAGCCCACTAGGCTCCTCCATCCCTAGGATTCTCCAGGCAAGAACACTGGAGTGGGTTGCTGTTTCCTTTTCCAATGCCTGAAAGTGAAAAGTGAAGTTGTTCAGTTGCTCAGTCGTGTCCGACTCTTAGCGACCCCATGGACTGCAGCCCACCAGGCTCCTCCGTCCATGGGATTTCCAGGCAAGGGTACTGGAGTGGGGTGCCACTGCCTTTTCCAGAAAGAGATATGAGTGACTAAATAAAACATGACCAGTTTTATGTTTTGGGTCACAAAGTGGAGAAAAAATGAGTAAGAGAGGATGAGGCATCACAGCCACCTATTATTGCATATGCAAAGGGCTACTGAAATTAAACAAATGAAATAAAAATTAATGAGAAGTCTATGTTTCATGCATAAATAAAACTGAGGTTTTGGAAGCAGCTGGGCCTGCAATGTGATAGCTTTTGGTATGTAGAGCTACAGGTGAGTGTCAGAGCAACACCCACAAGGAAAGAAGGTAAGGGAACAAATGTTTCCACCCAGAGCATAGTAAGTCAGCAATCACACAGATCTCAAGTTTATCAATTTTCCCAACAATGCCAAATTACATCTTGAAATGTGATTATACAAAATACAGTGCAATCAACCAGTGTTTAAATGTTTAATACAAAATATTAAGAAAATGCATGTAATCTTGTAACAATGAATATGGGTTTTAATTTAGGCTGAACCAAGCAATCACCTTTGTGATGATGTGAGCTCCAAGCTTTGAGCTAGCTCTGTTAAATTTCCTTCCTTAAAGGGGAAGGTACATGTTGTATGTCACTCATATACCTTAATTAGAGACTAGGGTCAGATCTAGATTGCTACTTTTTGGACAGTGTTGTGAATTAGAATCGAATGAATGCACAGATCATTTATATCTAAAGAGATGTTCTATATTCACACATATGTGGATTCAACTCATGTTACTTGTGAAAGACACAGAGACTTCAGTTTTGAACCCTGTATCCACACTGAAATCAACTGCAAGCTTCAGGAATTACTCAAAGAGATAAATGGGAAGAAGAAAATTCCATGAAACAAGATGATAAATAGACGACTGGCAAGACATTAAAAAAAAAAAATCAAGAATCTTCTTTCCTTTCAAACCAAAGTTTGAGCTGTCTTATCAAAAAGGGGTTAGGATTGACATATATACACTGATATATTTAAAATAGCCAATAAGCACCTACTGTATAGCATAGGGACCTCTTCAGTATCCTGTAATAACCTAAATGGGAAAATAATTTGAAGAATAATAAATGTATGTATATGAATAACTGAATCACTTTGCTGTATACCTGAAACTAACACAATATTGTAAATCAACTATAGTTCAATATGAAATACAGATTAAAAAACAAAAGATGTTTGACATCACATTTCAATTGGATGCTTGGGGCTGGTGCACTGAGACGACCCAGAGGGATGGTACAGGGAGGGAAGAGAAAGGGGGATTCAGGATGGGGAACATGTGAATACCTGTGGCAGATTCATGTTGATGTCAAAACCAATACAATATTCTAAAGTAATTAGCCTCCAATTAAAATAAATAAATTTATATTAAACATAAAAAGCAGTGGACTATGTGGAAGTTGTGTGTATGCTCAGCTGCTCAGTACTGTCTGACTCTTTGCGACCCACTGGGCTGAGTAGCCCGCCAGGTTGCTCAGATCATGGCATTTTTCAGGCAAGAATACTGGAGTGGGTTGCCATTTTCTCCTCCAGGGAATCTTATCCCTGGGTCTCTTGTGTCTCCTGTAGTGGCAGGCAAATTCTTTACCACAGAGCCACCAGGGAAGCCCCAGGTGGAAGTGAGGGTCATCTAAAATTTCAGCGGCTGTCCAACATACACTGGGTCCTGTTTGGCCTTCAGGGATATAGGATTTACCTGGATGTTGTAAGCATATGTGCACTGCGCCTTACAACATTTTACCCAAAATTCTGCTACTATCTGTACATTTTTAGGCTCTCTCTCCTTATAATTTGTGGTCATGTGCTTTTTGCAAGGGAAAGCATACTAATAATCCTGGGAAGTTTATTATGCATTAGACCCTACCTGGTGTTTCGGTATGACCTTCCTTCAATAAAATAACCCAAGAATACTACAGGATGAATCAAAGGAATGCTGAAATGGGGTGGTACAAATGGTCAGGCAATAAGAGAGTCACTATTTGTAGGGAATCTCAACAAGAAATAACTGCAAGTTATCTGTTTGCTTTTTTCTTCCCCCCACAAACTTGAGCGAGCAATTCTAAACAATGGCAGGAAAAATATGCTCCCCTCCAAAAACTTTGGTCAATCTAAACCAGGATCTGTTGAATTTTGTAAAAGGTCAGACAGCAAATATTTCAGACCATGTAGGTCACATGATCTCTGTTGCAGTTACTCAATTTTACTCAACTTAGCATAAAAGCAGCCATTTTCCCTAGACAATATGTTTTTTAAAAAATGGTAATTTAAAAAAATAATTATAAAAATAGACAGCTGAAAAACTATAACCCAAAGGTCAAAGTTTACTGACCACTCTTGGTCTAAGTTCTACACTGCAGTAACTGTTGAGTTTTGGTAATATATACATAAGCTTCAAATGAGTACAACTTTTATCATTTACTCTTTTTAACAAACATTGCCTACATAGAACTGAACTCAGAGAATCGCAAATTATGCATCCGCTCCTGACATACACAGATTCAGTCACACAAACACATACACATTTCAGGAGTAAGTGCATTACAGCTAGGAATCAACCAAGTCACATTAGGCATAGTTCATGCCTCCAAATCCTCTGAAATGAAGTGAAAGTCAATCAGTCGTGTCCAACTCTTTGCAACCCCATGGACTATACTATACAGTCCATGGAATTCTCTAGGCCAGAATACTGGGGTAGGCAGCCTTTTCCCTTCTCCAGGGGATCTTCCCGACCCAGGGATTGAACCCAGGTCTCCTGCACTGCAGGTGGATTCTTTACCAGCTGAGCCACAAGTGAAGCCCAAGAATACTGGAGTAGGTAGCCTATCCCTTCTCCAGAGGATCTTCTCGACCCAGAAATCAAACTGGGGTCTCCTGCACTGCAGGAGGATTCTTTATCAACTGAGCTACCAGGGAAACCCTCCAATTCCTCTAACATTGCATATTCTCAGATTTAAAAAGTACATTTTTAATAATAACAGCACAATGACTGCAGACAGGAAGAACCATTACACTTAATACTTCAATTCTGTTAATTGTTGCAAAGCAATGGATTAATTTCAATAATTTATCAGTCACCATTTTATCTAATTTTATAGAAACAAAATTTCAGAAAGTGTTACAAAATATGAGACACATTAATGATTTGTTTTTGCAAACATATTTCAGGGGAAAATCTTCAAATGTGGAAACATTTGAAAAATTCATATCAAAGAAGTACAGACACTGATGTTCTGACAACTTATAGAATTCATGAAGGTTGCACTTTATGGTTATCTATAAGAGTTCTACTAGTTGTATATTTATTGCTTCTTGTGGGGGAAAAATTCTTTTTGAAATAAAATTAGTAAAAAGGGCTCTCTGATCAACTGTGAACAAATTCAGATGAACTAATCTGGTTAAGCTGTCTAATGAACAAGAATATGCAAAGAAGATAAATTTTTGCAAAGCAGTTAAATTCACTAAAGTTAAAGCCTGCAAACAGAAACTGGGATATTATTTGTTGTTTGGCCTATTTGTAATAGGCCAACAGATATGGACATTTAGGATTTTTCTTTTTAGTAAAAAAGATGATACATTTAAATTTTATCTTCTCTTACTGTTTTTCTATCCTATACTGTAATTTTATTTGTATATTTATTTGTTAAAAGCTTGTGTAGACATATGAACTGCAATAAATTAAGATGTTTACTGCTAGAATTTTTCCACTATTACTATTATTCATTTCATTTCATGATTATTATTGAATAGAATTTTGTCATGTAGAGAAAAAAGTCATTAGAAATTTTGTGACAGTGTCAAATAGGCTAAGAACACCAAAGGTAAACAGCATGTTTCTTTCAAAAATGGAGGAAAAGATGAGAAAGTGATTTTTCCAAGAGTAGCTGTGAGGTAGATTAAGTCTGATTTCAAAAGTAAGTTTATAGGTACTTGAAAAGATATTCAACATCGCTAATTATTAAAATAATACAAATCAAAATGCAACAAGGTACAGCCTCACACTGGTCAGAATGGCCATCATTAAAAAGTCCACAGCTGACAAATGCTGGAGAGAATGAGGAGAAAAGGGAACCCCTCTGTACTGTTGGTGGGAATTTAAGTTGTTACAGTCACTTTGTAGAACAGTACAGAGGTTCCTTCGGAAACTAAAAATAGAATTACAACATGACCCAGTGATACCACTCCTGGGCATAAATCTGGACCAAACTATACTTTGAAAATACACATACACCAAGACACAGAAATAACTGAAATGTCCATCGACAGATGAATGGGTAAAGAAGATGTGGCATAGTATATACAATGGAATATTACTCAGCCATAAAAGAGAAGGAAAATACGCCATTTGCAGCTACATGGCTAGACCTAGAGATGGTCATACTGAGTGAATTATGTCAGAAAGAGAAAGACAATATCACATGATAACAGTGACATGTGGAATCTAAACTATGACACAAACAGATTTTTCTATGAAATAGAAACAGACTTACAGACAGAGAGAACAGACTTGTAGTTTCCAAGGTCAGGGATGTGGGGGGAAGGTTGGATTGGGAGTTTGGGACTAGCAGACGCAAGCTATTATTTATGGAACAGATAAACAATGAGCCCCTATTGTAAAGCAGAGAGAGCTATATTCAATATTTTATAATGAGCCACAATGGAAAAAAAGTATGTCTAATTATATAACATAAATATCCCACTACATCATAAACAGACTATAAACAGAATATAACAATGGCTATGACTTGGAGCAAACCTGAGTTATAACATGGAAAGTCAGCCCTAGGTTTCCTAGCCAGTGCTCTACTGAGACTTGATTAAATATGAATCGCAATAAAGAGACAGAAGGAGGTCACAACTTATAAATTAACCTAGTCCAACCTTTCCCAAACTACATTCCCTATTCAAAACAGATGACATAGCACTTCCTATTAATTACATAATACAGTACTGATTTTTCAAAAATCTGTCCATTTTGACTGTTAACATCAGTTCTATGCACTAGGGTGCCAATCTGAGTACACACACACACACACACATGACATACTCACATACACATATCACATACATGTACCACATACAATACACATCACACACATACACACACAAATATCACAAGCATACACCTATCTCTCTCTCTCTCTCACACACACACGCACCACACATACTAAACAAATATACATCACACACCATCACCACACACACACCACACACTCTGACTCCTGAAGCCAAATATTGTGGTATTTTGGTAATCAGTATTTCATGACTATGTGTATCTGTGATTATGAGTTTTGTGATTTCTACTTAGCTAATTAAACCTAGGGAAATTAGTGTGTTTCTCTCAATTTCCTTCAAAGTTCATTTTTCTATCACAACTTAATTGAGTTATTAGGCTGCAATAGAGACAAACTAAGATTTCCGATTATGTTCTCCTTCTTCAGAAAGATACTGACACCGTAGTTCCAGTTACATTTGAACTGCCACTTTACAAATGTATATACTGCACTTTTAATTGCAAGACCTAATCTTCTGAACTGGTTTGATTTGTATGTTGCTGGAATCAGCTTTCGTGCAAAATTGGTTTTGTTAGAATTTTAAAATAAAATGTCAGGAACCCTATTTATTTCTTTTAGAAAAACTGCTGAAGTGGTTTATGTATGTCAATAATTCTCTTTCTGAAATTTTTAACTTCCAGGAAAAATCCATGTGTACAATTTTGAAGAATCTATCGGTGATTTTGGCTCCAATAAGTTACATTTCTGTAGATACTGCTCTGAAATGATACTCTTGATAAAAGTATTTCTGCCAACTAATGCCCCAAAGCCTTTAAACTCAATTCTTATTTATACAATGAAATGCCTTTCCAAACTCTTCTCCCTGGTTGGTTTGCATTTAACAGTAAAGCTTAACTTCAAATTCTTTCTTTTTTTTTTTTTTAAAGAGTCAAAAGTGCTCTTTTATATCCATTAAATCAAGATCCCCATGAAACATGGGGCTCGTCCTTCTTATACTATATGTTTGCATACAACTTTGGTGTTTGTATTTATTTCCTATTAATATTAATAACTGAAAAATAAGATCCTCATCCAAACTTGAACTGAGAACTTAGTGCATGCTAAGCTTTGCATCCAGCATTTCATGTGCACTATCTATTTTAAATTCACATTTTTATGAGACTAACACCACTCTTGCCTTCATTTAACAAATGTGAAAACTGAAGCACAAAGAAGTTAAAGAAAAAGACCCTTTTTCTTTGTTGTAGTCTACGGTATTAAAATCAAACCCCAGCTGTCTGATCCTAGGACCCATGCTCCTGACATTTCTCGAAACTCAGAACTTGGAATTAGAATAAAATTAAGGCCACAAAAAGTAAATGGTAGGTTGAAGATGTGAAAACAAGTTTCCAATAAACCGATCAAAACTGAAACAGAAGAGTAAGCTGACTTGCCTACAATGAAAGTAATCTGAGATCAGGTCCAGTGATGAAAACAGTCTAAAACTCCAAGCCCTCTGTCTGCTGGTTAATCCTTGGACAGGATAGAAAGGAAGAAGGGAAATTCCTCTGGTCCAGATTTCCCAAGAGAGGCTCCCTCTTCTGGGAGATGTGAAGAGAAGAGTAATTTGGCGAACACATCTGGGGATTATTGCACAATATTTCTCACTCTCAATGTTTCATAATGTGACTTGAATATTACAAAGATTGTGACAAGTCCTGCATAAAAGACACCTTCTTAATTATGTTTAATCAATGTTGCTCAGATTTACTAGTTCACAGATCCTATTTGTGTAGGTAGCACAATGATGCCCCAACGATGTTCAGTGTTTAAATCTCAGAAATGTTGATTAGGTTATATTTTATGGAAAGAAAAGTATAAGATTGTACATGGAATTACGATTGTTAGGTAACTGATTCTGAGATGAGATTATCCAGTGGGCTCATCCTGGGTGAGAGAAAGAAGAAGAGTCAGATAGACTTTCAAACATGCTACACTATTGGCTTTGAAGATAGACCATGAACCAAGGAATGAAGTCAACCTCTAGAATATGGAAAATAGAAGGAATCAAGCTCTTCTTCAAATTTCAGAAGGAAGACAGACTTGCAGACAGCTTGGTTTTAGACACCTGAGACACCTTTTGGACCTTTGATCNTGAGAGAAAGAAGAAGAGTCAGATAGACTTTCAAACATGCTACACTATTGGCTTTGAAGATGGACCATGAACCAAGGAATGAAGTCAACCTCTAGAATATGGAAAATAGAAGGAATCAAGCTCTTCTTCACATTTCAGAAGGAAGACAGACTTGCAGACAGCTTGGTTTTAGACACCTGAGACACCTTTCGGACCTTTGACCTTCAGGACTATAAGATAATCCATCTTGTTTTATACTGTTTTAAGGCACTGCTGTTAAGGTAACTTGTTACAGTGGTAAATAGGAGACTAATACACCATTCTCCTTGCAACACCTAATGTCAAACTTAATTTTGGAAATACAGATCTAGTCCATTACCCTGGCTTGATGAGACACATCTTAAAAGCTTGTGGAAAATGGAATTCTGACGTTTCAATGTAGTTTCTCTAAAATGTTAACGTGAACATGAATTATGTGGGAGTGTTTTAAAAATACAGATTCTGATTCTATAGGTCTAGGGTGAGACATAAAATTGTGCATTTCTGAAAACCTCCCAGGTGATATTGGTGCTGATGCTGCTGGTTGATATTCACATTTAGAGCAGCAAAGTTAAAAGTGTACACCACCCCCCACCACTCCCCCGCAAAAAAAAAAAAAGAAAGAAAGAAAGAAAAGAAGATGAAACAAACAAACCCCAAACAACTCTAGCCTGCTGAGGAAAACTTTGGTAAAAGGAATCCCAGGAAGTTTCAAACAGAAAATGCCTACCTGAAGATAAACAATCCAGGAAATAGATTTGTAAGTATTGTTTCATCCATCAATGTTTATGACACAGAAAAATTTCTGCACACAGGGGGCAGAAGAGAAATGTCACAATTCATTGGTGTCTCCTATTTCTAACAATTTAGAAACAATCTGCATCACTAGTAAGACAGAAGAAGCATGAAGCACAAGAGGATATATAATGAAATATTCGCAATTTGACCACAAAGCCACCTCAAATAATTGTTGAGCACTGTAAAAAGAATTAGAGTCACATAGAATAAAATAAAATATAAAATAAGACTCTGGAAGTTTCTGCCTTATTCTCTTTTAAAAACTGTACTTTAAAACAAATTTTATTCCCAATGTTTCATCCTTGCTTTAGAAATACCCAAGAGGATGGAACCAGAAAGCCTCATCAATTATCTCACCTCTTACCTGCCTGGGGGAGGAAAAAGGGCTTAAATAATATAGAGGATGCCAAAGAGAACCATTCTCTGCTACCTTGCCAGCACAAAAAGAACAGATGCTTTTTTCTTTTTTCTTTTCAGAGTAAATTTAGTGTCCGTGAAAGGTGCCAAGTTAAAATCCCTAGAAACGAATGCATTCTCCTTACCTGCAAGTCTGGCAATGGTGATAAAAGCTTTTTCATAAAACTGCTCAGTCCCACAGGAGAGCTCATTTCTGGACCATTTCTACTTAACTGGTCTTTATATAAGGAGATAGAAATTACAAGCGTGACCATTAGCAAGCTGTCGATTGTAGGTAGTTTAAAGATTAACTCAAAATACATTGTTCCGTGACTCGAGACACCTTTGTTTCAACATTACCACATGCGTACACTGCTGTCGGATTTACAAAGCACTCTATAATAGTCAACACTTACTGGAAACAATTTTCTGAGCTCTTGCTACGTGCCAGGCATGCCGAGGCTTTGTATCAGGGCTTTACATGTTTTATCATATTTACATTTCATGACAGTCTATAAACAGGTATCATCACAATTTTAACTTTGTAGATGCACAAGCCAAAACACAGAGTCACCACGTTATGTTGCCTACGGTCACACAGCTAACCAACAGAGGAGCGAGGACTTTAATCCAGGACATGGTTCCAGAGAGCACTCATTTCATAATTATGTNGTGCCAGGCATGCCGAGGCTTTGTATCAGGGCTTTACATGTTTTATCATATTTACCTTTCATGACAGTCTATAAACAGGTATTACCACAATTTTAATTTTGTAGATGCACAAGCCAAAACACAGAGTCACCATATTATGTTGCCTACGGTCACACAGCTAACCAACAGAGGAGCAAGGACTTTAATCCAGGACACGGTTCCAGAGAGCACTCATTTCATAATTATATAAGATGACTGTTGTCACAATTAAAAGACACAAAATTGTCTAAATGATGAAACTGATACATAGGGAGCATGGCATGCCAAATATCATACACAGGAAGTCATATTTAAAGGCAGCATTCTGCCTTTCAGAGACCAAGGCCTTTCCAACTGTTCCAGATATAGTGAGTTGGCATGCTACCTTTCACTGAGTTTTGCTGATGTAGATAGGTTCAACTTTTGCCCATAAGAGTAAGAAAAGCTATGACAAACCTATATGGTGTATTAAAAAGCAGAGACATTCCTTTGCTGACAAAGGTCCATATAGTCAAAGCTACATTTTTTTCCAGTAGTCATGCGTGTATGTTAAGAGTTGGACCATAAAGAAGACTGAGCGCCAAAGAATCAATGCTTTTGAACCATAGTGCTGTGCTTTACAAAACTCTTGAGAGTGCCCTGGACAGCCAGGAGACCAAACCAGTCAATTCTATAGGAAATCGACTCTGAAGGTTCATTGGAAGGACTGATGATGAAGCTGAAGCTCCAGTACTTTGGCCACCTAATGTGAAAAACTGACTCACTGGAAAAAATCCTGATGCTGGCAAGGATTGAAGGCAGGAGAAGGGGATGACAGAGGATGAGATGCTTGGATGGCATCATCGGCTCAATGGATATGACCAAGCTCCGGGAGACTGTGAAAGACAGGGAAGCCTGGGGTGCTGCTGTCCATGGGGTCACAAAGAGCTGGACACAACTGAGCTCCTGAACAACAGCAATATCAACAAGGCTTTTTAGAACTAATGAGTATACAAAGTGTTATATTTAAATGGTTCTGACTTTCCAATTAGACAATAAACTTAGTTTTATTTTAACAGAGCAAATACAGCTGTTTCTGAAGGGACCATCCATGCCTTGCAAGAAACTCAGGCTGGTGAAGGTCCCTTGTGGTCATGAGGTCCCCTTCCTGGCACTGAACCAAGAGAGAAGTTTACAGGGAAGAACATGGGCCATGGTTTTCAGGACCAAGATAAACAATCCAGTGACCATTTATTTGATAAAACTGATTCCCAGCAGGAAAAACCATAACCACAATTCAACAGGCATTTCATAGAAGCAGTTCTTCAGGTTCAATNTCTTCTCAACTTCTTCTTCTCAACTTCTTCTTCTTCTCACCTTTTTCTTTTTCTTCTTCTTCTTCTCATCTTTTTCTTCTTGCTCTCACATTCTTCTTTTTCTTCTCACCTTCTCTTCTTCTTCTCCTTTTCCTTCCTCTTCTTCTTCTTCTTCTCACCCTCTTCTTTGGCTTTTTCTCACCTTCCTCTTTTTCTTCTTCATCTTCTTCTTTTTCTTCTTCTTCTCACCTTCTTCTTCTTCTCAAGTTCTTCTTTTTCATCTCAACTTTTTCTTCTTCTTTTTACCTTCTTCTTGTTCTTCCTCTTCTTCTTCTTCTTCTCACGTTCTTCTTCTTCTCACCANATTATTTATTTTGATATATCTTCAACCTCTTTTTCTCTCTCCTCCCATTTTGGAAATCTAAACAGGGATACGTTAGGCAGTTGGATATTATCTCATAGCTTTTTAAGGTTTTGCTCGGCTGTTCGTTTGTTTGCTTTTTTCATTTTCCAATCATTTGGGCTTCCCTTAGTTGATTCCTGTTTGCCTTTTTTAAAGCTCGTTGAACAAAAGATCTATGAAGTCCAACATTCTGCTAATCTCATCTAATAAATTTATGACTTTAAATATTGAATTTTTCAGTTCTAGGTTTCGACTTAGTTATTTTAATTGTTTTGTATTTCTCCTGATTATAATACAAAGTTTTAGTGGTAAAGAAATCTGAAAATCTAGGTTTCAGACTACAGAGAATATCTATTATTTTTAGCAACCATCCACTTCTTCTTTGGGGCACTGTAGCTTTGCTTTGCAAAATTACCTTTTTCCCATTTGAGTCAGGCACACACTGTCTCAAAAGGCAGTCAGTCACTCTCTGAGCACACTGATTTAGGGCTGGGCTCATCTTCCATTCAGAACCAATGAGATAATGAGATTATCTACAGGAATCCTGGGAAGGAGTTTCTCATTCTTGTGGAAGTTAACCTAGGAGTCTGAAAAGTATGGAACTGCTGATGCCACTTTGATGCCATCAGGACACTGTCGACCTCCTGAGAATGTAGCCAACAGACAGGTGGCACACTAGACAGGAACCAGTGCAATTAAGGACTAAAGATGTTCCAAGGGAAGCTGGATACACAGCACAGGTCTCAACTTGATCTATGTCGCATGAGGCAATGCTGCTGTTGCTGCTAAGCCGCTTCAGTCGTGTCCGACTCTGTGCGACCCCATAGACGGCAGCCCACCAGGCTCCGCCGTCCCTGGAATTCTCCAGGCAAGAACAGTGGAGTGGGTTGCCATTTCCTTCTCCAATGCATGAAAGTGAAAAGTGAAAGAGAAGTCGCTCAGCCGTGTCCGACTCTTAGCGACCCCGGGGACTGCAGCCTACCAGGCTCCTCCATCCATGGGACTTTCCAGGCAAGAGTACTGGAGTGGGGTGCCATTGCCTTCTCTGGCATGAGGCAATAAATGCCATTTTAACCTAAGCCAATAGAAACTAGCCTACTGGCAGCTCTGTTACCAGGTGAATTTAGGTCAGAGCTTTGTGAATGATACATTATGAAGTGTTAGTTGCTCAGTCATATCCAACTCTTTGTGACCCCAATGACTGGAGCCCATCAGGCTCCTCTGTACATGGGATTCTCCAGGCAAGAAAACTGGGTGGGTTGCCATTCCCTTCTCCAGGGGATCTTCCTGACCAAAGGATCAAACCCAGATCTCCTGCATTGTAAGCAGATTCTTTACCGTCTGAGCCACCAGGGAAGCCCAATGTATTATGAAATGTGTCATAAATGAGAGAAAACTATGCTTAATATTAATCTTTCCACCTTTAGGAAGGCCAGAAAAGACTTTCAGTCACTGGAGGCCCTGGGCTGGTCAGTTTTAGCCACTAATAGTCTCAGAAGGTTATTTAGTTTTGTCATATGCATATCATTATCTTCTATCTGTGCACGGCTATGAAAATGTTTGTAAAGCACTGCCTTAAGCAAACCATTTAGTATATCTAACTTCACTTTTATAATATGAAAAAATGAGAAAGAGCTCTTTAATGGATTTTTAATCTATACTATTTTATGACTCCACATTGTCAGCTCTGTCTGTAAAATTCCAAGGGCAAACTCTGAAGACATATTGTACAAGCATGAAGGGAAAGGGGTTATGTCAACACTGAAAGAAACAAATTAAAAGGCATAATTAACAAATGGAAAGACATTTAACCCACAACCCTGGAACACTGAGGGGGACTAGAGATGAGTTTGCAGAAAAGTAATTCTAAAATGTATCAGTGTCCTTCAGCTGAAACCTAGATGCTCTGTGGCAGAGTCGAGGTTTGAGAAAATCCTACACCCCAAAGTCTTAAACTTGCCAAAAGTAGATACTCAGTCTAAAGCCCAGTGAACATTAAGGTTTCCATTATTTGAATAATGCGCACCATTTTTTAAACAATTGCATTGCCATGTGTAAAACAATTGCAAAAATAAAGGCAACAGCATTCAAATAGTCTACTGCAGAGGGCAAGGCATAGTTTGAAGGTGGTCATATCAAATTTCATGGAGAAAGACCCACTGTATGATGTGGGAAGAGATTTTTACCTATATGCTAACTCAGCTCTGTCATTTTCAAGATGAGAAGGGCCATTCTCAATCTGATAATTTTCTAATGAACCATATAGGTTCTCTGGCCACGTTACCCTCCACCACGGTTGTTATACACACCCTGTAAGAGATCTCCTATTGTGAGCAGAGGGGTCCCTTGGGAAGTAAACAGCATGTCCTATTTCTCTGGTCCATTTAGCTCTAGCCTGTCAGAGAATCATTATTTACGTTGACATCTTTGTTTAATCTTCTTCTGATACTAAGATATATCCAGCAGGGAATCAGATAAAAAAGATCAAGCACAAAAAGGGGTTATAACAGCTCAGCTGGTGGTATCAATGTCTGTTCACTTTTCTCAGAAATAAGGACGTTGTTTCCATCCCATTACACTGAAGCTATAAAAAAGTTCCATAAGTAAAAACTAGGGATTTCAGCAGGGGATTTAGGGGAAAAAACAGGCATAGTGATTGCCGCCGGAAGCCAGCACTGCTGAGAAACTTGCTCCCAAAGGTATGATGACAGAGCTGGGACTCTTAAAAGCTGACAGATCTCAGAAATGTTCTAGCATGTAGCACATGCCTCTGTGCCTACATAGAAATCAGGAGCGGTGCCCTGGAAAGGTGGTCAGAAAACCATGTGACTTACTCAGCTGGCAAATCTGAAGGACCACCAACTTCCCACATCTCCCATTTTTATACTGACAGATGATTGGAACAACTTTAGAAATTCAAGATCTGCTTACACTTTCAATAACCAGCTCACCAAACTGTGTAGGTTGGTATTTATCCCAGCATCCAGCTTACAATAGGTAAATAATCTATCTTGATTCAGTATATTTAACATAGAAGTAAATAAATAGTCTTGCCTTTAAGTTTTCCTTTTCCTTGCTTTATCTCAGGCTTATGGGATGGTCTTATTCAATAATTTCACAGTTTTTAAAAATTCCTAAATTAAACTTAAAAAAGCAACTTCCTATATAGGTAGTTATTGTATAAGTAACCATATTGTATAGGTTACCAATAATGCCAATTATGAGTATTACATTAATTGATATGTGTAAATCATTTAAATAGTGCATGACCCAAATATAAGCATAATTATTATAATCGAAATTATTATTGACAGTACTATTATTATTATTTATGTTTGTAATTCATATAGATACTTTCATTCATAACCCACACAGAAATCAAAGCAAACCTTTCTGATCAAATGAAGTCATGTGCTATGTCATTCACTGATTAAGGTCCTCTCAAATTTGAAATCAAATAAGGAAAGTCAACATTAAGCAAACCTTGGCTGAATTACATTTTAATGAATTCAATAACCACATACTGATTACTTATGTGCCAGACACTGTGCTAAGGACCATTTGAGAAAGAATGAGTGAAGGAATAAGCAGTATGAGATGAGACTGAAATTTTCTAGAAAAGTACTGGGAAAAGGTAAAACATTTTTTTATTTTTTTAACATCCTGAATCAATACCAGAAGTGGGAGACTTAGGTATTTCAGGTTTAAGAGCTGAGTGAGACATATTGTCCTTCTTACAAGCTAGACCTTCAGTATATGTCAACATTTTACCATATATTAATAGTTACATATGATTCATTATTATATATAATTCCACCATCCATATTTCAAACTACAGCAATGTATTCTTGCAAATAAAAAATATTTTTGAGGTTGGAGACTATAAATCAGTAGGTTAAATTTACTTCCATCAGATATATTTATTTGATGCATCTTAAAATTGGGAATTTTAAGATTTAAAAATGATAACCTAAATGTCCATCAACAGGAATTGATAAAGACAATATGGAACATATAGACAATGGAATATTTCTCATCCACACAAAGCAACAAATCTGTGTCACTTGCAGAGATGTGGGTGAACCTAGAGACTATCAAACAGAGTGAAGTAAATCAGAAAGAATAAACAGATATATAATATTGTTTATATATGGAATTTAGAAAAATGTTCCAGATGAATTTATCTGCAAAGCAGAAAGAGAGACATAGAAGTAGAGAAAAAACTTAATGGATATGAAGTGAGGAAGAAGGGGTGGGATGAACTGAGAGATTGGGACTGACATATATACACTACTGACACTATGTATAAAATATGTAATTAACAGGAACCTGCTGTATAGCACAGGGAACTCTACTCAGCACTCTGTAGTGACCTAAATGGAAAGGAAATCTAAAAATGAGTGGATATACGTATAAGTATAGTTGAGTCTGCCTTCAATCATTCTTCAGGCTTCAAGACTGAAGGCAGGAGGAGAAGGGGACAACAGAGGATGAGATGGTTGGATGGCATCACTGATTCGATGGAGCAAATTCTGGGAGTTGGGGATAGACAGGGAAGTCTGGTGTGCTGCCGTCCATGGAGGTCTCAAAAATTTGGACATGACTGAGCGACTGAACTGAATTGATAGCTGATTCGCTTTGCTGGACGGCAGAAACTAACAACATCATAAAGCAACTGTGAAAGTGAAAGTGAAGTCGCTCAGTCGTGTCCGACTCTTTGCGACCCCGTGGACTGTAGCCCACCAGGCTTCTCTGTCCATGGGATTCTCCAGGCAAGAATACTGGAGTGGGTTGCCATTTCTTCTCCAGGGGATCTTCCTGACCCAGGGATCGAACCCCGGTCTCCCACATCGGAGGCAGACGCTTTAACCTCTGAGCCACCAGGGAAGCAACTGTATTTCGATTTTAAAAAATTAATTAAAAAAATATGTCTAGATGCTTTGAAAAAAATCCAGGATGTGGCAGTAGAGGGCTTGCATGGCCACAATCAGCTGAAGGGGAATTTTTGTCATTGTTTAGTGGCTAAGTTGTGTCCAAATCTTTTGCGATCCCATAGACTGACTGTAGCCCGCGGGCTCCTTTGTCCATGATATTTCCCAGGCAAGAATACTGGAGTGGGTTGGCATTTCCTTCTCCAGGGGAATCCTTCCAACCCAGGGATTGAACCTGCATCCCCTGTGTCTCCTGCATTGGCAGGTGTATCCTTACCACTGAGCCACTAGGGAAGCCCTGAAGAGGAATAGCAGCCCNTTCTCCAGGGGAATCCTTCCAACCCAGGGATTGAACCTGCATCCCCTGTGTCTCCTGCATTGGCAGGTGTATCCTTACCACTGAGCCACTAGGGAAGCCCTGAAGAGGAACAGCAGCCCCCTTATTTAGAAAAGGTTTGTCCTCTACAGGGTGTCAAAGCCCTGCTGCTCCCCCCATGAATGTGCATACACTGAGCTGACTTCACTGTCTTATACTACCTGTTCAGTCCATCCAAACATTAGAGACTGTGACCTCTGCCCTATATCCATAGATTTCTAATACTCCCCTCCATGACCATGATGCAATGCAAAGTCAATGAAACTTCAGTGCAGGGCTTCTCACTAACACAGCTCCTTGCAAGGCCCTACACCTCATTTTATACCTGTGTCTATATCACTATCAGTATTTATTTTATGAGGCCTCCCACCACCAGAACTAAGTTTCAGTTCCATACCACCAAGATCTGCCTCCACTCTCTCTAAGAGATTGTCAAACTAGAATGAAAAACTCACTACCACCACCACCACCACCAACAACAAAACATGCTGAAAGATTCACAGATGTTTGATGGAAATCCACTGGGAAGAGTGGATATCTGCTCTTATTAGGCACTATCTCTAGTAGGGTTTGGAGAATTAATTGATAAAATGATAGAGTGTCTTTACTCAGGATGCTTGTTAAAATCTGGGTGATTGCTTGCAGCAAAAAGTAATTGAAAATGTGATCAAAAGTTACAGTCAGGCTACTTGGTACAGTGTGTGATGCTCTGATTTCAGAAGAAAGGCAGAACTAACTTGTGAATTGAAGCCTTGAGAGAAACCATTATGTTGAAAGAAGTAGCACAAAGCCTTAACCCTTATGTTTCTTGCTCTCAGAGGTTGGCTTTTGAAAACCAGTTAAATGAACAGTATCTCTTAAGAGTCCTCAGGAAAATTCTCTAGATTAAGAGATTTTTAAAAAATGTCCTCCTCTATCTATAGTGCTCAGGGTCAGAAATTATGTTCTTAAGAGATGGTGGTGTGAGTTATGGATATTTAGGAGGATGTTCATAAAACATTCAAGGGCTAGGAAGGGAGACTCCTAGAGTAGAAATTAATCTAGAGGGTTAAGTCTCAGGAATGTTCTGCCTCTGTTGAACTCCACAAAACCTAGAATCAAGCCAAAGCAGAAAAATCCAAAATAAAGGTAGAACTGATAAAAAACAGTAACACAGACTTCAGATCGGAGGTTCAGCAAACTATGGCCCATAGAGTATTGTCTGGATTCTGTATATAACGTTTTCTTGGCACGGCAACATCCATTAATTTAGATATTGACCATGGCTATGTTTGTACTGCAACAGTACACTCCAGTAGCTGTTACAGAAGTTGTGTGATCCTTTGAGATAAAGTCTTCCCACACAAACTCCTATTCAGATCATTGCTTCACTTAAATTTGGTCAGGTATGAGAAGAATAATAGCAAGGAGAGAGAAGAATAGCAAGGAGAGATAAGAAAGCTTTCCTAAGTGACCAATGCAAAGAAATAGAGGAAAACAACAGATTGGGTAAGACTAGAGATCTCTTCAAGAAAATTAGAGATACCAAGGGAATATTTCATGCAACGATGGGCACAATAAAGAACAGAAATGGCATGGACATAAAAGAAGCAGAAGATATTAAGAAGAGGTAGCAAGAATACATAGAAGAACTATATTTAAAAAAAAAAAAAAGATCTTAATGACCCAGATAACCACAATGGTGTGATTACTCATCAGACATCCTGGAGTGTGAAGTCAAGTGGGCCTTAGGAAGCATCACCATGAACAAAGCTAGCGGAGGTGATGGAATTCCAACTGAGCTATTTCAAATCCCAAAAGATGATGCTGTGAAAGTGCTGCACTCAATATGCTAGCAAATTTGGAGAACTCAGCAGTGGCCACAGGGTTGCAAAAGGTCAGTTTTCATTCCAATCCCAAAGAAAGGTAATGCCAAAGAATGTTCAAACTAACCCACAATTGCAGTCAACTCACACGCTAGCAAATTAATGCTCAAATTTCTCCAAGCTAGGCTTCAACAGTACATGATCTGAGAACTTCCAGATGTTAAAGCTGGATTTAGAAAAGGCAGAGAAATCAGAGATCAAATTGAAAACATCTACTGGATCATAGAAAAAGCAAGAGAATTCCAGAAAGACATTTACTTCTGCTTTATTGACTCTGCCAAAGCCTTTGACTGTGTGGATCACAACAAACTGGAAAATTCTTAAAGAGATGGGAATACCAGACACCTTACCTGCCTCCTGAGAAATCTATATGCAGATTAAGAAGCAACAGTCAGAACGGGACATGGAACAACAGACTGGTTCCAAATTGGGAAAAGAGTAGGTCAAGGTTGTATATTGTCACCCTGCTTATTTAACTTATATGCAGAGTACATCATGAGAAACGCCAGGCTGGTAGAAGCACAGGCTGGAATCAAGATTTCCAGGAGAGATATCAATAACCTCAGACATGCAGATGACACCACCCTTAGGGAAGAAAGCAAAGAAGAACTAAAGAGCCTCTTGATGAAAGTAAAAGAGGAGAGTGAAAAAGTTGGCTTAAAAAAATCAATATTCAAAAAACTAAGATCATGGTATCTGGTCCCATCACTTACTGGCAAACAGACAGGGAAACAATGGAAACAGTGAGAGACTTTATTTTCTTGAGCTCCAAAATCACTGCAATGGTGACTGCAGCCATGAAATTAGGCGCTTATTCCTTGGAAGAAAAGCTATGACAACCTAGACAGCATATTAAAAAGCAGAGACATTATTTTGCCAACAAAGATCCATCCAGTCAAAGCTATGGTTTTTCCAGTAGCCATGTATGGATATGAGAGCTGGACCATCAAGAAAGCTGAGCATCAAAGAACTGATGCTTTGGAAGTTTGGTGTTGGATTAGACTCTTGCAAGGCCCTTGGACTGCAAAGAGATCAAACCAGTCAATCCTAAAGGAAGTCAGTCCTGAATATTCATTGGAAGGAATGATGCTGAAGCTGAAGCTCCAATACTTTGGCTACCTGATGAGATGAACTGACTCACTGGAAAAGACTCTGATGTTGGGAAAGATTGAAGGCAGCAGGAAAAGGGGACAAGAGAGGATGAGATGGTTGGCTGGTATCACCGACTCGATGGACATGAGTTTGAGCAAGCTACGGGAGTTGGTGATGGATAGGGAGGCCTGGTGTGTTACAGTCCATGGGGTTGCAACGAGTTGGACATGACTAAGTGACTGAACTAAACTGAGAAGGAACAGTGGTAGGAGAAATTTCCCTTATTCAGAGCCTATCATATTTTGTGTACTGGGCTACATGCCAGATGGAAGTTATTCATTTCATACTTATAATCAGTCTATAAGGTAGGATTAGTCATATTGATATTTTACATAAGAGCAAACTTCCACACCCACAAAAAGAAACATTCCACACCATTTGAACAATGCTGTGTTGGACATCATTTTGATCCATTTCTGTAGTGTGAGCAATATGTCTTTAATACTGTAGGGTTGGACTGTGAAGAGAAGAAATGGGGTTTTATGTTTTGTTTTGTTTTTCCCTACCACCTGGGGCGGCCCCAAATTGCAAAGGACAGAAAAAAGAGTAACTGTCTACAAGACATTCTGTAGGATCCCCGGCAAATTTACTAAAAGTTGAAGATTTCTTAAAACAACTGCTAAAACATCAACATCAGAAAGGGATTGTGNTAGGGTTGGACTGTGAAGAGAAGAAATGGGGTTTTATGTTTTGTTTTGTTTTTCCCTACCACCTGGGGCGGCCCCAAATTACAAAGGACAGAAAAAAGAGTAATTGTCTACAAGACATTCTGTAGGATCCCCGGCAAATTTACTTAAAGTTGAAGATTTCTTAAAACAACTGCTAAAACATCAACATCAGAAAGGGATTGTGGACAAGAGAAGTGTCAAAAAGGAAAGGACAGGGGCTTCAGGATTATGCTTAAATTCAAGTGCTGCCCCTAATGACCCAGTGACTGGGGCAAGAGGACTCCTCTGAGCATGACTGGAGATAAAATACTAGTCTCTGAAATTCACTGAGGACCAAATGAGTGAACTTTGGTCCTCATCGGCTTGCACATGAATAAGCCCTTAATTATTCCTTTTTAAAAATTAACAGCATTGGTGCCATGTGTGGCTGAGAAGGAAGAATAAGAGGAGAGCTCCCTGTATCAGAGAGCTGTTGCTGTGTAACGAGCCACCCCAAAGCTAAGTGGTTTGAAATGACAGACATTTATTGTTGCTCAGGAATCTGTGAGTGGTTTTGCCAATCTAGGCCTGGCATGGCTGCCCTTTCAGGGCCGGCACATGGGTCTCTAGTCAGCTGAGTTACAGGCTGGGACTGGATGTTTTAGGAAAGGTATGGCTCATTGGCCTGGTGGGTGGCTGGGTCTTGTCCTAACAAGTGTAGTAAGTGAGCACTGGATCTCCTATCATCTAAAAGGCCCATCTAAGCTTGCTGCTAAGGCATCTGGGCAGAGTTCAAAGACAGAAAGTAAAAGAAGGCAATGCCTCTTGCTAGCACCGGAAACTAGCATATTGTCCATATTTCCAACACACTCTAACGGTCAAAGCAGGTCACCAGGGCAGCCCATATTCAAGCAGTGGGAAAAATTCTCTCCTGAGAAGAGTTGCTATCAAGTCACACTGCCTGAGGCATGGCCAGGGGAAGGCACAAAATATTACAACCACAATCCATCCTGCATACCTCCTCCTTTCCTTCTTCTGAAAAAGGAAAATGCTAATATCCATATGCATAGGTAGTAAAGATAAAATGAGACAAGATATTTAAAAGATCTAAGTACTGTGTGGCACATTCTAGGCACCCAGTAAGGAAATCTTGCTGCCTTTGCCGTATCGATCTAATTTATGCACTATGATTCGTTCAAACATTTTCTAAGTAGGTTGCATTTTATCTTTCAAAGAAATTCTGAGCTCCAGATATAGTTAATTCTGTGTGACGAACAAATTATATGTATATTCTTCTCACCTAGTTGAGAAATGATGACTATTATCTGTGTAGTCAGCTCAAAAATAGGCTATGTTTCCACTGAGAGTTGAATGCATTTGCAAACTCCCTTGACAGTGGTACACAGAGAAGCGAGATGGAAATGCAAGGTAAGGGACACACTGTGCCTTGCTGGGAAGGGTCTGCTTGGCAGCTGAGGTCAAATGTCCGGAGGTGTGAGTGTAACTCTGTGTCACAGTCCTTGAGGACTGGAGACGAAGCCTGGCCAATACTTGGACATCATGGACAGCCTGGGAGAGCTGACCAGCACTGTCTATGTAGGTGGCGGCCAAGTCACTAGCATAAACATCTCCTCAGAGAAGCTTAAGAAGCAAAAGAGTCTGCACCCACCCGTGTACAGAGAACGCTGTCTCAAATATACTGAGTGACTGGGCTTACATATTAGGAGCTGAAAAACACTATTTACAGGAGCAGAAAATGACAGAAGCACAGTGCATGAAGGACTAACACAAATACCAGGGACGTCCACATCTAAACAGAAGGGAAGAAAAGCACTGGCTGCTCCTGCTGTTACTGCCTAGTCATTAGTAGCAACAAGCAAGGTAACAGCAGTTTAAAGCGAAAGGCTTTAAAACCTGGTTATATAACCTAAAGACTGAAAATTGTATTTTAATAAGGGAGGTGCTTAGATACTAATTAGGTATCAACATGGATTTAGAGAAGGGTCACATAAATGAATATTATGAAGAGTCCAGGCTCGTTTAGGCAGTACAAGGAAAGATGAATGTCATATTGCAGGGGCCAGGCCCAAGATGGGTTTTTTAAAAAAAAAAACCAAACTTCTATGAGTTTAATGAAATAATCTTTGATCTGACTCCTTTCAAGAATATTGAAGAGGAAAGCAAAACATCATTTCTAGTGGAGAGTATATACTGGAAAAAGGTCACAAACCTTTTTCTGTTAGGTTAACAAATGTCCCTCAATAATTATTTTAGGATTTTTTGAAAATCCCAATGGTTACACTATTTTGCAACCAAAGAGTGCCTAGTAACCTAATGTTTCATTTCCTCAAAACATAAAGAAAATACCATCTTTTAGGGTTGCCAGGAAAAAAAAATGTGGAAAAAAGTATTTTCCCCCCAAAGAAAAGTTACCATACTGCATCATATAAAGAATCAATCTTAGATACTTGATACATGTGTCATTAATGGACATTTGTTAAAGGATGATTTTACTGAATGTGTTCTGATGGACTAGGCCCAATGCTAAGTTATGAGCATTATCTTATCACAATCATATAAGGATTCTATGATATGGATACTGTTGTTACTGGTTAAGAACCTGAGGCCCAGAGACATAAGTAACTCATCAGAAGAGGTGAGGTGCTGATGGTAAATGGTAGAGAGAGGAACCCAAACCAGGCAGTCGGAATCCACTTTAACCACTGAAAGGTAATCCACTTTAACCACTGAAAGGTTTTTTTCTTCCTTACATTTTAATTTTATACTGGAGTATAGTTGATTATGGGCTTCCCAGGTGGCACAGTGGTAAAGAATCTGCTTGTCAATGAAGGAGATGCAAGAGACCTGTGTGGATTAGATTCCTGGGTCAGAAGATCCCCTGGAGTATGAAATGTCAACCCATTCCAGTATTCTGGCCTGGGAAATCCCATGGACAAAGGAGCTGGTGGGCTATGGTCCATGAGGTCACAAGAGCTGGACATGACTGAGTATGCACATGCACACACACAGTTGATTGTAGGAAACTGTTAATACTAATGACACTGCTGCTGCTAAGTCACTTCAGTCGTGTCAGACTCTGTGCGACCCCATAGATGGCAGCCCATCAGGCTCCCCCGTCCCTGGGATTCTCCAGGCAAGAACACTGGAGTGGGTTGCCATTCCCTTCTCCAATGCATGAAAGTGAAAAGTGAAAGTGAAGTCGCTCAGTCATGTCCGACTCTCAGCGACCCCATGGACTGTAGCCTACTAGGCTCCTCCATCCATGGGATTTTCCAGGCAAGAGTACTGTGGGTTGCCATTGCCTTCTCCACTAATGAAGCAGATATATATTTTCTGATGAATCACAGAATGCATGCTAAAAGGTCAAATTTGGTTTCCATTTTTAAAACTTAACTTATTTTTCAAAACTTTTTTAAAGCATTCAGTTCAGTTCAGTCACTCAGTCACGTCTGACTCTTTGCTACCCCACGAATCGCAGCACACCAGGCCTCCCTGTTCATCACTAACTCCCGGAGACTCACATTCATTGAGTCAGTGACGTCATCCAGCCATCTCATCCTCAGTCGTCCCCTTCTCTTCCTGCACCCAATCCCTCCCAGCATCAGTGTCTTTTCCAATGAGTCAACTCTTCGCATGAGGTGGCCAAAGTACTGGACTTTCAGCTTTAGCATCATTCCTTCCAAAGAAATCCCAGGGTTGATCTCCTTCAGAATGGACTGGTTGGATCTCCTTATAGTCCAAGCGACTCTCAAGAGTATTCTCCAACACCATGGTTCAAAAGCATCAATTCTGGCGCTCAGCCTTCTTCACAGTCCAACTCTCACATCCATACATGACCACTGGAAAAACCATAGCCTTGACTAGATGGACCTTAGTCGGCAAAGTAATGCCTCTGCTTTTGAATATGCTGTCTAGGTTGGTCATAACTTTTCTTCCAAGGAGTAAGCGTCTTTTAATTTCATGGCTGCAGTCACCATCTGCAGTGATTTTGGAGCCCTCCAAAATAAAGTCTGACACTGTTTCCACTGTTTCCCCATCTATTTTCCATGAAGTGATGAGACCAGATGCCATGATCTTCGTTTTCTGAATGTTGAGCTTTAAGCCAACATTTTCACTCTCCTCTTTCACTTTCATCAAGAGGCTTTTTAGTTCCTCTTTACTTTCTGCCATAAGGGTGGTGTCATCTGCGTATCTGAGGGTATTGATATTTCTCCCGGCAATCTAGATTCCAGCTTGTGTTTCTTCCAGTCGAGCGTTTCTCATTACTTCTGCTTAAATATGACATAATTTCATTTTCCTAAATTCCATTGCAATTTGCATCAGGATTCCTTTTCTTTGGCTATTATAAAGGTTTCTACTTTAGACATTTAAAACTGTCATGGTATGCTTGGGTTTCCCTGATGGCTCAGATGGTAAAGAATATACCTGCAATGTGGGAGACTAGTTGGGAAGACCCCCCTAGAGAAGGGAATTGCAACCCACTCCCATATTCTTGCCTGGAGAATTCCATGGACAGAGGAGCCTGGTGGGTTATATACAGTCTGTGGGGCCACAAAGAATCAGACATTACTGAGTGACTAATATACACACACACACAGTATATTTATAGGATAAACTTCTGGAAGTGGAATTAGTGGGTCATCGTGTGTGTGCAGTTGTAATTTTAACAGATATTGCTGAACTGCCTTGCCTTGCAAAGAGCTTGTGTGATTTACTCTCCCCATCCACAGTGTTTGATGATGCCTGTTCTTCTAAATCTTGCCAACACTGTGATATTAACATTTTTGATCTTTGCTAACTTACAGCAAGTATCAAATGGTAACTTAATATGCATTTTTGAATTATGGATCACATAAGCCTCTAATTCACATGCCTGTGTGCTCAGTTGTGTTTGACCCTTTGTGACCCCATGGACTATAGCCCCCTAGGCTCCTCTGTCCATGGGATTTCCCAGCAAGAATACTGGAGTCGGTTACCATTTCCACTCCAAGGGATCTTCCTGATCCAGGGATCAAACTCATGTCTCCTGCATCTCCTGCACTGGTAGGCAGATTCTTTAACCCTTGAGACACCTGGGAAGCCCATGAACATCTAAACCAATAATTGAAAGCCACTTGAAAACAAATGTGTAACAAATATTAAACTATGGTGATACTAAGATTAGGACCTGCAAGGAGAAATTGCAGGAAGCAAACTTAACATGTTCCAAAATCCTTAAAAGTATCACGAACCACTTTAGGATATGATAAGTTGCTCATGGTGCAAAGTATTCAAGAAAAGATGAGGTAGTCGCTCAAAATGAATGTTGAAGCTAAGAAGATATTAAATAATAGTGGGAAGTGGGGGGATTTGATGGCCTCCCTTCAGCCAAGATATTCCATGGAAATCCCATCATTGGGTTTACTCACTGCAGTTTGGAGTCATTTTGTAAAAGGTAGGTTGTGACTTGATCAAAAGTCATCATACTTGTGAAAACTTAATAGAGCAGTTCTAGCCATTTCACACTTTTCTTTCCTCCAGGACAATCTCTCTCACATAATGTATATTCATTAAGTGCCCATTGCTCTATTGCTTATAGTTTGTTTAATTACAAAAAGATCATAGAGTCTTTCAAAACTCCTATTACAAATTTTTATTCTCCTTGCACAGATTAAATAAGGTGGAAGACTTTAAGAAACTTTAACCACAATGGCTGGTACAATCTGACATCATAATCATAACTATATTTTTCTCCAAATTCTATCCACACATTTTCCAGCAATTATAGCAGTGCTTCCTTCCCCCTGTATTAGAGAATTAGCCATTGATGTTTAATCAGGGGAAGGATCATAATTAATCAGAGTGCCCATTTGCAAGAACTTGCCGGTGGTCAGGAAGACTTTTTAGCCTTCCGACAAATCTTATCTTGGAAAGCTGAAATAAGCAGATTAAATAAATTGTGCTTTGTCAATTCAAAAAGTAATTCTCTGACTTCAATTACAAAGTTTTCCAGAATTCTAAACTAGGACATATATATTCTAATCTCTATTTTAAGACACATAATCAGATTCTGAAGCAAAAAAAAAGTCAGAACCAAAACTCAGTGACAGCTTTAAATTTGTTCAACACAGAATTATTTTAACATTACTCTCCCTATAGTTGTGAAAATAAGAATCTGTATTCAGACAAGCTCTTAATTTACTGAGAAATCCCATTAAGGTACTCATATGCCTCCATAAATATACAGATTTCACTATCATCTGAAGATTCACAGAAAGGAGTCACCTAGAAAGGACTGTGATAATGCTAAGTCAGGAGGCTGAAAGTCCATCCTTAGCAACCAAAATTGAGTCCATCAGGCCTCGAGTTAGAATATTAACTTGTCTTCTTAGTGGTAATAGAGTCTTCATCTGCAAACTGTCACTAATAAAAGTAGCTACTGTGGTCAGGTAGGGGAGCAGGTAGATTGAATTTTAATAATTATGACTGACAAACCACTCAACATAGTGTTTGGCACATGGCAAATGCCTCAGCATATTAGTTTTTCATCATATTGCTGTAAGAGAGTCCCACATACATCTCTCAGGAATTACAAGAACTTCAGAATGACTCTGACTGATTCATATCCCTTCCAAACAAACTGACTCTGAGAAATCCTTCCCTTTTTACTTCTCCTCCTACCCTCTGATACTTCAGTCCACTTTCTTCCACTTCCATCTAGATTACTGTCATCCAGTCTGGTCTAGAAAAAGTCTATAGTAGACAAAGGGAAGGTAAATGCTCAGGCTTTATCTGCCTACTTTTTGAATCATATCTCTGCTCCAACTTCTATGATAAAAAGCTTACACTGTTATGATGAATATACATCAGTATGCATTTGTTCAAACTCATAGAATGTACAGTATTAGAATGAATGATTCATCATGTAAACTATGGACTTGGGTGATTATAATGTGTCATTTGTATCGTTCCTCAATTGTGAAAAACATACCACTCTGGTTAGGGATGGTGATTATTGAAGAGGCTACTCATGTATGAGAGCAGAGGAAATTACATCTTCTCAGTTTTGCTGTGAACCTAAAACTTGTCTTTATAAAGTCTAATATAATTTAAAGCATTAATCAAATAAGAAAAAAAGCTCAGTCTGACTTGGAAAAGTTCCTCTATGTTTTGTGAACAACTGATGTATACTTTGGTTCAATCCAGAGCCAACATTGTGAATTTGGCTTTTTTTTTTTTTAAACAAGATCTAAGTGAGAAAAGATGTTGGAAGAGACTCTCCTCATATTCAGGAGAGAGCTTTCTCATGTCTCTGCACTGGGCACATATGCTTATGTCTCCCTTCTGTATCATCACTTTTTCAACCTCTCCCTCGTGCATCAGAAGTATCTCAAACGCAACCACATCCATAAAGTCTTTCCTTTCCTGCTTCCTTACAGTCAATTA
>SJYW01052103.1:53735-71990 GCA_006410735.1 Raphicerus campestris
GTCTGACTCTTTGCTACCCCACGAATCGCAGCACACCAGGCCTCCCTGTTCATCACTAACTCCCGGAGACTCACATTCATTGAGTCAGTGACGTCATCCAGCCATCTCATCCTCAGTCGTCCCCTTCTCTTCCTGCACCCAATCCCTCCCAGCATCAGTGTCTTTTCCAATGAGTCAACTCTTCACATGAGGTGGCCAAAGTACTGGACTTTCAGCTTTAGCATCATTCCTTCCAAAGAAATTCCAGGGTTGATCTCCTTCAGAATGGACTGGTTGGATCTCCTTATAGTCCAAGCGACTCTCAAGAGTATTCTCCAACACCATGGTTCAAAAGCATCAATTCCGGCGCTCAGCCTTCTTCACAGTCCAACTCTCACATCCATACATGACCACTGGAAAAACCATAGCCTTGACTAGATGGACCTTAGTCGGCAAAGTAATGCCTCTGCTTTTGAATATGCTGTCTAGGTTGGTCATAACTTTTCTTCCAAGGAGTAAGCGTCTTTTAATTTCATGGCTGCAGTCACCATCTGCAGTGATTTTGGAGCCCTCCAAAATAAAGTCTGACACTGTTTCCACTGTTTCCCCATCTATTTTCCATGAAGTGATGAGACCAGATGCCATGATCTTCGTTTTCTGAATGTTGAGCTTTAAGCCAACATTTTCACTCTCCTCTTTCACTTTCATCAAGAGGCTTTTTAGTTCCTCTTTACTTTCTGCCATAAGGGTGGTGTCATCTGCCTATCTGAGGGTATTGATATTTCTCCCAGCAATCTAGATTCCAGCTTGTGTTTCTTCCAGTCGAGCGTTTCTCATTACTTCTGCTTAAATATGACATAATTTCATTTTCCTAAATTCCATTGCAATTTGCATCAGGATTCCTTTTCTTTGGCTATTATAAAGGTTTCTACTTTAGACATTTAAAACTGTCATGGTATGCTTGGGTTTCCCTGATGGCTCAGATGGTAAAGAATATACCTGCAATGTGGGAGACTAGTTGGGAAGACCCCCCTAGAGAAGGGAATTGCAACCCACTCCCATATTCTTGCCTGGAGAATTCCATGGACAGAGGAGCCTGGTGGGTTATATACAGTCTGTGGGGCCACAAAGAATCAGACATTACTGAGTGACTAATATGCACACACACACAGTATATTTATAGGATAAACTTCTGGAAGTGGAATTAGTGGGTCATCGTGTGTGTGCAGTTGTAATTTTAACAGATATTGCTGAACTGCCTTGCCTTGCAAAGAGCTTGTGTGATTTACTCTCCCCATCCACAGTGTTTGATGATGCCTGTTCTTCTAAATCTTGCCAACACTGTGATATTAACATTTTTGATCTTTGCTAACTTACAGCAAGTATCAAATGGTAACTTAATATGCATTTTTGAATTATGGATCACATAAGCCTCTAATTCACATGCCTGTGTGCTCAGCTGTATTTGACCCTTTGTGACCCCATGGACTATAGCCCCCTAGGCTCCTCTGTCCATGGGATTTCCCAGCAAGAATACTGGAGTCGGTTACCATTTCCACTCCAAGGGATCTTCCTGATCCAGGGATCAAACTCATGTCTCCTGCATCTCCTGCACTGGTAGGCAGATTCTTTAACCCTTGAGACACCTGGGAAGCCCATGAACATCTAAACCAATAATTGAAAGCCACTTGAAAACAAATGTGTAACAAATATTAAACTATGGTGATACTAAGATTAGGACCTGCAAGGAGAAATTGCAGGAAGAAAACTTAACATGTTCCAAAATCCTTAAAAGTATCACGAACCACTTTAGGATATGATAAGTTGCTCATGGTGCAAAGTATTCAAGAAAAGATGAGGTAGTCGCTCAAAATGAATGTTGAAGCTAAGAAGATATTAAATAATAGTGGGAAGTGGGGGGATTTGATGGCCTCCCTTCAGCCAAGATATTCCATGGAAATCCCATCATTGGGTTTACTCACTGCAGTTTGGAGTCATTTTGTAAAAGGTAGGTTGTGACTTGATCAAAAGTCATCATACTTGTGAAAACTTAATAGAGCAGTTCTAGCCATTTCACACTTTTCTTTCCTCCAGGACAATCTCTCTCACATAATGTATATTCATTAAGTGCCCATTGCTCTATTGCTTATAGTTTGTTTAATTACAAAAAGATCATAGAGTCTTTCAAAACTCCTATTACAAATTTTTATTCTCCTTGCACAGATTAAATAAGGTGGAAGACTTTAAGAAACTTTAACCACAATGGCTGGTACAATCTGACATCATAATCATAACTATATTTTTCTCCAAATTCTATCCACACATTTTCCAGCAATTATAGCAGTGCTTCCTTCCCCCTGTATTAGAGAATTAGCCATTGATGTTTAATCAGGGGAAGGATCATAATTAATCAGAGTGCCCATTTGCAAGAACTTGCCGGTGGTCAGGAAGACTTTTTAGCCTTCTGACAAATCTTATCTTGGAAAGCTGAAATAAGCAGATTAAATAAATTGTGCTTTGTCAATTCAAAAAGTAATTCTCTGACTTCAATTACAAAGTTTTCCAGAATTCTAAACTAGGACATATATATTCTAATCTCTATTTTAAGACACATAATCAGATTCTGAAGCAAAAAAAAAGTCAGAACCAAAACTCAGTGACAGCTTTAAATTTGTTCAACACAGAATTATTTTAACATTACTCTCCCTATAGTTGTGAAAATAAGAATCTGTATTCAGACAAGCTCTTAATTTACTGAGAAATCCCATTAAGGTACTCATATGCCTCCATAAATATACAGATTTCACTATCATCTGAAGATTCACAGAAAGGAGTCACCTAGAAAGGACTGTGATAATGCTAAGTCAGGAGGCTGAAAGTCCATCCTTAGCAACCAAAATTGAGTCCATCAGGCCTCGAGTTAGAATATTAACTTGGCTTCTTAGTGGTAATAGAGTCTTCATCTGCAAACTGTCACTAATAAAAGTAGCTACTGTGGTCAGGTAGGGGAGCAGGTAGATTGAATTTTAATAATTATGACTGACAAACCACTCAACATAGTGTTTGGCACATGGCAAATGCCTCAGCATATTAGTTTTTCATCATATTGCTGTAAGAGAGTCCCACATACATCTCTCAGGAATTACAAGAACTTCAGAATGACTCTGACTGATTCATATCCCTTCCAAACAAACTGACTCTGAGAAATCCTTCCCTTTTTACTTCTCCTCCTACCCTCTGATACTTCAGTCCACTTTCTTCCACTTCCATCTAGATTACTGTCATCCAGTCTGGTCTAGAAAAAGTCTATAGTAGACAAAGGGAAGGTAAATGCTCAGGCTTTATCTGCCTACTTTTTGAATCATATCTCTGCTCCAACTTCTATGATAAAAAGCTTACACTGTTATGATGAATATACATCAGTATGCATTTGTTCAAACTCATAGAATGTACAGTATTAGAATGAATGATTCATCATGTAAACTATGGACTTGGGTGATTATAATGTGTCATTTGTATCGTTCCTCAATTGTGAAAAACATACCACTCTGGTTAGGGATGGTGATTATTGAAGAGGCTACTCATGTATGAGAGCAGAGGAAATTACATCTTCTCAGTTATGCTGTGAACCTAAAACTTGTCTTTATAAAGTCTAATATAATTTAAAGCATTAATCAAATAAGAAAAAAAGCTCAGTCTGACTTGGAAAAGTTGCTCTATGTTTTGTGAAAAACTGATGTATACTTTGGTTCAGTCCAGAGCCAACATTGTGAATTTGGCTTTTTTTTTTTTTTTTTTAAACAAGATCTAAGTGAGAAAAGATGTTGGAAGAGACTCTCCTCGTATTCAGGAGNAATAAGAAAAAAAGCTCAGTCTGACTTGGAAAAGTTCCTCTATGTTTTGTGAACAACTGATGTATACTTTGGTTCAATCCAGAGCCAACATTGTGAATTTGGCTTTTTTTTTTTTTAAACAAGATCTAAGTGAGAAAAGATGTTGGAAGAGACTCTCCTCATATTCAGGAGAGAGCTTTCTCATGTCTCTGCACTGGGCACATATGCTTATGTCTCCCTTCTGTATCATCACTTTTTCAACCTCTCCCTCGTGCATCAGAAGTATCTCAAACGCAACCACATCCATAAAGTCTTTCCTTTCCTGCTTCCTTACAGTCAATTATTACTTACTCCTCTGTCTGACTTCATTATATATGATACACTTTTGTTCAGTGTGGTACTGTAGTTATTTGCTCACATCTGTTCCACCCAGCAGCTCGCAGGGGCTTGGGGTTCCTTTCTATCATGGGCACCTGGTGCAGTATGACTGGTCTAGACTGGGTCCTGATAAATGGTGAACTGAGGCACTGCCCCACTAGAGGGCAGTATTAAGGGGGGGGGTGCAGATTTAGAACCTGATTGTTGCTTACATCCAAATCTGCCTCTTCCTAATTGTGGAATCTTGGGTAGTTACTCAAACACCAAATGCCTTAGTTTTCCCATCTGTAAACAGATGATCGTATCTGTCTCACAGACAGGTTGTAGAATTAAATAAATGAGTGCACGGAGAGTCCTCAGTTCAGTGCCTCCCACGTAGTAAGTGTTCAGTAAACGCCACCTGCTCTGGTGATTGCTGTCCCTGCAGTCGTTATGGTGATTTGCCTCTGCAGATCCTTCACGTCACTGTCCAGGAAAATCCCAGCAAAGATGCTTTCACTGCTTAGCCTTGGAACTTGGCCAATACACAAGGTGTTCCAGAAGGGAAAAAATACACTCCCAATTAAAAAATGACTTCAGATAAAAATATTTTAGAATGCCATCTGTTCATATGCTCATATGGCCAATTTGATGAAATTCTAAGGAAATATTTAAGTGCTGATATTGTATTATGAAACACCTTTCAACTGGTTGCTGAGCTTATCTGAACAATTTTTGTAGGGCACGTGTTCTTTGGATGGGTTATATATGGAACAAGAAAACTGAAAGCCAAGAATCACTAACCCACTTGCCAAATGCTTAAATCAGGCCTCACTCTTAGAACCTTCCAAAAGGAGGGGTGCCATCCAGACACTTTTCTTTTCCTTGCAGTACTACCCACCAGAGTTCTCCTCTTTTCCACCGTCTTCCCACTCCCTCCACCCCTCTCCATAATACATACACAATTTGTGATAGCTCCATGTTCAAGCCTATTGCTGGGAAGGTTTTCAGTGCTGATGCTCATAAGGAATGAATGGGTGGGTATAAGTACTATTTTGTGGTAATGACCCATATCACCATCTCCCCACTAAGAGATTCATAAATGGACCACAAGAGTTTTGAGCANATGTTCAAGCCTATTGCTGGGAAGGTTTTCAGTGCTGATGCTCATAAGGAATGAATGGGTGGGTATAAGTACTATTTTGTGGTAATGACCCATATCACCATCTCCCCACTAAGAGATTCATAAATGGACCACAAGAGTCTTGAGCAATAGCCACTTCCCAGAATTAGTTCTACATTCACAAACTGATTCACTCCATTACTTTGTTCCCCTGAGGCATGCTTAATGCTGTCTGTAAAATTTTTAAACATGTATTTTAAGTTCTTTCAGAATACTGTCTATTCACAAATGCTGTTCAGAAAAAAAAAAATATATATATATATATGCTCTTACACAAACAAAATCTCTTTGAAAGTTCCTTCAAGCACTGGCCCATACCCAACTTCTGTTGAATGACTGAGTTTCTCCTTACCATCCACTGCTCTCATTAACTTCAGAGGAATTTTGAACATTTACAAGAGAAGCACCAAAATTATACCAAATGCCTCCTACTGAAAAATGAACCTTAACTCAGAGCTGAACACTAAAATGCAGTTCTGGCACATATTTAATCAGATGACAATGATTCATGTAACTTTAACAGAAGAGCAACCTGCTGACCTCTGAATGAGGATGAAAAAAAAAAAAAAAAACTTGCATTAATCTGCATTATATGATCTTGGCTGCTCTTAAGATATGCTTTACTTTAAAATGATAAGCATCTTCATGGTGCCTTTTCTATATTAATTTTTAATTCAAGTGCTGGGTATAACATTGTGCTTGTTTTTGTTCTTAAATCCGTGAACCTGTATTTATATCACTATTAATTTAATCAGTTTGAGTAGGTAATTTCTTTGCTACATAAGGGTTCCAGTAGAAAGTGGGAAACTGCTGATACATGGAGTCTAGAAACACAAACAAGCATTAAACATCTGTCAACCAGAGAAAAAGTGTGTCTAGGGGAAGCTGAGTAGGGAATGGAAAGAAGCTCATTTGTTTTCTCTCTTTCTCCCACTGCTATTGTTCTTCTCCAGAGAGAATTTCCCATTAAAATCCATCCATTCTTCATTTTTTTTTTTTGCACTTATACTCAAACCATCTCAACATCTTACAAAAATCCTATTGAGTCTACTAGTCAGTATAGTGGATAAATGATCAGTATTTTCGCATGTAGATGTATGACAGTTTACAGAATACTCATTGAGTGTTTGGGTTTGAACCCTACTCTGCCACTTCTACATGGAACAATCTGGACAATTTTATTAGCTCTCTGCGTCTCAGTTTCCTCAGTTCTAACAAGGAAATGATGAGTCTACTTCATAGGGTCATTACGAAGACTGAATGAATTAATACATGTACATGCTTAAATGAGTATCTCTTAGTCAATGCTCAAAAGGCTATCTACGGTAAAAATATTGACAGTTCTATACAGTAACCTGACTCTCATTTGTCTGTTTCACTGTCATAAATTTTAAGGCTAGAAGGTAAGTACAAGACCATGCATTCTCCCACACCACCCCTCAGATTAATAATTGAGCCCAGGAATATTATGAGACCTCTTCTAAGGGGTCATATGAAGTGAAGGGCTAGTTGCTCAGTCATGTCTGACTCTTTGTGACCCCATGGACTGTAGCCCTCCAGGCTCCTCTCTCCATGGAGTTCTCTAGGCAAGAACACTGGAGTATGTTGCCATTCCTTTCTCCAGGGAATCTTTCCAACACAAGGATGGAACCTGGGTCTCCTCCGCTGCAGGGAGATTCTTTACCATCTGAGCCACCAGGGGGTCATATAGCTGATCACAGTCTACGACAGGGAAATCTTTCAATCTACTTATTCTCACCCCATGAATCCGTCCAGTGAATGATGCTATGAAGCTAAAAGAAGATTCTGATTCCTATTCCTTTGGGGTAAACATACACATTCACTACTATGTCAACATTTGTCAAATTTTTAGATAAAAGTATTAATCTGTGTGCTTTGTGCTTCATCACTCAGTTGTGTCCAAGGCTTTGTGACCTCAAGGACCATAGCCTGCCAGGCACCTCTGTCCATGGGGATTCTCCAGGCAGGAATACTGGAGTGGGGTGCCATGCCCTCCTCAAAAGTATTAATATATCACCCTAGTCAACAGGGGGTTAACCACATCTTCATCATTATCAAAGCTACTATCATTTCCTGTTCTAGATATTCAAATCATAGATATCAATACCATCCACACCGAGAAAGCCAAAATATGGAGATATTAAGTAATACAACATACTTTGTAGCAGAGCCATGATTAAAAGTCAGAATATATGATTCTAAATTCATTGAGCCTCTTGAGGAAATGACTCCACCATGAGAGTGGAGAACATGGCGATGGAGTCCTCTGCTATTCTTACCTGTCAAGTGTCCATTTCCACTTTCTTTGGGAAAAGCCCATTCTATTATGATTTGGGAAACTCCCCCTCTCCTTGTGGAAACATTCTCAGTGCAGTCAGCACTGGGCATAGTGGCCTCACAAAGGCCTCCAGTGCTGTGCAAAGGATGGGAACATGATCCAAGGTAGGTGAATCTTTCACCGTTGCCCAAGAATTTAATTTCTTTATTTCAACAATGCAAGATTTAGAGCACATTCTCCTTAAACAAGGGCTCAAGCCTGGATTCCTGAAGATGCTGTACGCTGAAATTCCTATATCCTGTTTCCCCACTAATAAATTAAGTTTTTGCTAGTGTTAATTAGAATCAATATCTATTTCTTACTGCCAAAACCCCTGTAACTTATATATACCTGGGCATTTATTTTAAACATAGCTATAATGAGTGTCTGCAGTGTTATTTATTGATATAATAACTAGCATTAACCCTTTTCTCCTCAGGTTATCAGCACTTCTCCTCACCTATTCTTGGTCCATGTGCTTCAGCTATAAGATCAGTGATGGAAATATGACATAAATTTGTAACATCAGAGCTAAAGACAGGTATTTTTTTAAGAAACATATTAGGAAGGAATGCCTTTCTAGTTACTGTGGTAAACGGAGTGACTGTGACTAAGTGAAGACTATTCACTGTAAAGTATATGCAAGACAATGAAAGAGACCTAAATCTGGCAAAGTATTTGAGCCCAGGGGTCCAGCAATCCCTAAAACAAGGAACCACCTTGGATTTTTGTATTTTCTAAGAAATTATATTTCCTGCCTTTTCTTGTGAGTTGTATTTATGTCACTTACAACCAAAAGAGTCTTATATGACAGCCAGTGAAAATTTCTTTCACGATTTGGTTCCGATGATAACACGTGTTGGTGATGCCGCCCTTTTATGCCTTTTAGGAATAACTGTAACTTGAAAAAAAGAGCTCCCATTTGTTGAATTCTTTGTAATTTTTCAGTGATAGGCACTTAATTTTGACATTTCATTTTAAGAGCAGTCACAGCTGCAGGAAGAAGGTAGTATTACTATTCCTATGATGTATATATTACTATTCCTATGAGAATTTCAAAGGAGAGAATAGTATTTTATTCAAAGTTGTACTGAAAGAGATGGGCACAATCCTAGGTCTCTGTGATCTCAATGACTGTACTTTCTGAGGAACAACATAGTGAATTAAATGAGAAAATGAAAAAGATGTCAGACACACTAGGGGAGGCACTGCAGAGGCAACAGCTATACCACTGTCTGCTAGAACTCCAACAACCGTGTTGTACAAAGTTGCCCAATTATTCTAGAATGAATGACTGTCCTTTGCTTCAAATGCCTAAATTATAAACATTCACTCACATGAATTGAATTTTCATGATTTCCCATGGATTATTAGTGTTAAGTGGTAAAATCACAAATGGCAAAATGTAACTCAAAAAAAATCATTATATCTAATACACAAAATGATTAATACATGACTAAATAAGACTTCTATAGTTAAATAGGCTAAATATTGCAGGAGACACCTTAATAAATATTAACATGATTTAAATAAAAATTACAACCAAATACTACAGTTGGGATCTATTTTCTTCTAATAATGGATAGGTAATTCGTTAACTTCCAGCAAGTCTTAGTGAAATCAAAATGACCTTCAGAGTGCCCTTTGAAAATGCTTAATGATAAGTGAAATTTATTTATGGAAACAAATTAAAGCAGTGCCACTCTTAGGCTTTGTATGGTTTGATCCTGAAACAAATGTTTGTGATGAAGTAATAAAATCCCTTCCAATAGAGTTTTATTATCATGCAAATTCCCCAAGTACAGACTCAAGCGTGTAACACAGCAGGAGGACTTTCACAAAAACAAAGTAGATAAATGAGAGAATCAATTGAACATAAAGAAGAACAGGGCAGGAGGCTCTTGCTTTATATAATTTCAAAGAGAAAAATTCAAACTGTTTTGATTACCTCTGTTTTGGATACACACTAAGGTGACCTGATGATATGAAACCTTGTATAATCACTTCCCCTTGAGTGCAGAGAGGTAATTTTAATCGCTAGACTAGGGCATAGTTACCGGGCATATCACGCCTATGTTTGTTTACATATTATGGGACTCTTTCTTGGCACACTGGAGTGAGAGAGTCTCTTCAGCTGGCCTTGAAGAAGTAATATCCATGGAGAGAGCAACATGGAAGGGAACTGTCATGAGTCCTAGACTGTGGTGGCCTCTATCCGACAGCCAGTAAAAAGCCGGGGCACTTAGTCACAAAGCAACAAGGAAATGAATTCTGTCATCAACTGCAGTGAGCTTGGAATTGCATTCTTCCCCAGTCAAGTCTCAGACGACACTCCAGCCTAGGCTGACACCTTGAGTGCAGACGTGTAACTTTGCCCTGACTTGTAACTTATAGTATCTGTGACGTAATGAATCTGTGTTGCTAAATTTATGGTAATTTGTGACACAGTGACAGAAAACTGATCTACATTCTGTTCTGAAATTTGTGTTGTTTTATATGTTCGATGAGTCTTATATGTTGGAAGACCGACATATAATAGGTACACANACTTATGGTATCTGTGACGTAATGAACCTGTGTTGCTAAATTTATGGTAATTTGTGACACAGTGACAGAAAACTGATCTACATTCTGTTCTGAAATTTGTGTTGTTTTATATGTTGGATGAGTCTTATATGTTGGAAGACCTGACATATAATAGGTACACAGCAAATATTTAACAAGTGAATGTCATTTTTTTTTTGAAGCCATAATTGAGAATACAATTGTATTCTCAACCTTACCAAGAAAAGGCACTGGTACTCTTCATTTCAAAAAAGACCATGAAGATTTTAGGGCATGATATAAACTGTCTAAACTGCTTACCAGTGATTTTGCTATTCTCATAGACAGCCATATAAATAGTTACTACAAGTGGATTATCAGATGAAGCTTATGTTCTAGGAACCATTTGTAAACTATTGTTTGAGCTCCAGAAATTCAGAATCTCCTTTCAAATAGTTAATGGGACATTACTATCACATAAATGAGATAATTAAATGTATATATTAATTAAAAAAAAACTGTTCTATATACATTTGCTCTACCAGCAAAGTAATAATAAGCTAAGAAAATAATCACCTTGCCAATTTGGATATGTCCATTTCTTGCTGATTGATTCGATTAACATATAGAAGACATTACACCAGATGCTCCTAAGTTTGAGTAGAAAGCATGGTTCAGTTCAGTTCAGTTGCTCAGTCGTATCCAACTCTTTGTGACCCCATGAATTGCAGCACGCCAGGCCTCCTTGTCCATCACCAACTCCCGGAGTTCACTCAGACTCACGTCCATCAAGTCAGTGATGCCATCCAGCCATCTCATCCTCTGTTGTCCCCTTCTCCTCCTGCCCCAATCCCTCCCAGCATCAGAGTCTTTTCCAATGAGTCAACTCNTTTCAATATGCTTTCTAGGTTGGTCATAACTTTTCTTCCAAGGAGTAAGCATCTTTTAATTTCATATTGCTAAGATGTTGCATAAATAAACTGGTATAAATATCTTGAAAAGCAATTTGAAAAGTATGAGTGAAGAACCTGATGATAAAATTACACTATAATACATTAATCCTACTCTTTCTTAAAATATATGTGAATAAATAAGCCATAAGTAACATTAAAATGAAAACATTAATTTCAGTATTTCCTATTAATGCAAAGAGTAAACTATNTTTTCAATATGCTTTCTAGGTTGGTCATAACTTTTCTTCCAAGGAGTAAGCATCTTTTAATTTCATATTGCTAAGATGTTACATAAATAAACTGGTATAAATATCTTGAAAAGCAATTTGAAAAGTATGAGTGAAGAACCTGATGGTAAAATTACACTATAATACATTAATCCTACTCTTTCTTAAAATATATGTGAATAAAGAAGCCATAAGTAACATTAAAATGAAAACATTAATTTCAGTATTCCTATTAATGCAGAGAGTAATGAGTCATCAAGGAAGCAATTTATATATTATGGTGCACAAACTACTGGAATATTATATTAAATAGCTATAAAATTATAATTATCAAAACTAAAGAAAAACATTAATATTTTAGTACACAATTTGTAATATACAAAGCATAACAAAAGGACACATAAGGCTGAGCAAAACTGAGTATGGGATATTTGAAACGCTTGATATTTGGGAATAAATGGCGACTTAGGTGTACGTGCCTGCCGCTCTGTATGACTTTTCAGGTGGCATTAGTGGCAAATAATCTGACTGCCAATGTAGGAGACGCAATAGATGCGGGTTCGATCCTGGGTTGGGAAGATCCCCTGGAGGACGAAATGGCAACCCACTTTAGTACTCTTCCCTGGAGAATCTCACGGACAGAGGAGCCTAGCGAGTCGCAAAGAGTCGGACACAACTGAAGTGACCTAGCACACACGCATGCACAGAGAAAAAGTTTGTCCATAATCGCTGGCGCTGAAAACATATCCACAGATTCTGAGGCACTCTGCTAGGATCAATGGTTTAGAGAACTAAAGAAATATAATTTCCTTAATAAACACACTCAGTAGTCTCTCTTTTCTTCCATTTCTTAAATAGGCAACAAACAAATACTGGTCAATAGGATTAGCTGCGGAATCCACGAAGACCACTATCCTGCGATTATCTCCTATTCTCAAAACAGCAATTTCCGAATGTAGTTGCTCTAAGACGATCCAAGCCAAGAAAGACATCAAAGAGAAAGCCAAGAAATATTCCCTGGGACAAAAATAAAAGCAACAGGAAAAAGATAATGACTAGCCATACCCTATAAAATAATGAAGACCTGGTTAAAAATAAAGGTATAAAAAAATAGATAATACAGNCTCAGTAGTCTCTCTTTTCTTCCATTTCTTAAATAGGCAACAAACAAATACTGGTCAATAGGATTAGCTGCGGAATCCACAAAGACCACTACCCTGCGATTATCTCCTATTCTCAAACAGCAACTTCCGAATGTAGTTGCTCTAGGACGATCCAAGCCAAGAAAGACATCAAAGAGAAAGCCAAGAAATATTCCCTGGGACAAAAATAAAAGCAACAGGAAAGAGATAATGACTAGCCATACTCTATAAAATAATGAAGACCTGGTTAAAAATAAAGGTATAAAAAAACCAGTAACTTTATCAACTTGAAGAAATCAAATTCCTTTGCACAGTAACCTGCAGCTGCCTCCTCAGTCTCCCAGCTAGAAAGCTCCTACAATGGCCATATGTATTTCTATTATTGAGCTCTCCATATTAAGTTGCAACAATAACAACAAAAATTCAAGAGTGTCCTTGTGGGCAATGATAAGGAAAAAGAGAGTTTTCTTGCCATGTTTGTAGAGAAGATCAGACCAGAATAGACTTCTCCATGTATAGAAGAATAAACCAAATATATCCAAACTACGAAAAGCTTCTTTAAAAAGGGATGACTATATATAACTCAAGAAGGAGAAATTTATTTTTGAAAAAACAATTCCTGATGGGGAAAAAGAACATTGCAGAGACTATACCCTGTGATTACAATAAAATTAGAAGATAGAGCATGAAATGAGAGATGAACCATGGGACAAAATCTGCTGATACTTTGCAGAACTAAAAGTAGTAGCCCTGGAAGCAGTGAAGAAAATAAGCAATATGGTAGTGGAGATGGAAGCTTAAGCATTCATCCAGATCCATCCAGAAGGAAAAAAGACAAGGACCCATAAAATAAGAGTTATGAAACTGAAGTATGAATATCAGAAGAAAACAAAAATTGAGGTGTTGGCAGTCCTCAAAGATTAAATAAAAGAAAGTCAGATAATGATTAATGAATAATATATAAACATTTCCTGAGTGTAGATGCAAATTAGAAATATTAATAGCAAAAAGCCATATACACAATTATATCAGCATTTATTTTGAAGAACGAGCATCTAAATAGACAAATACCATAGATGATAGGGAAAAATAAGTTGCTTCCCCTCCAACATTAGTTTAATAATATGAACAAAATTATGAGAAAGAAACTGACTCCAAAATCCACTGTCCAGATATGCTGCCATTTATGTTGATGGCAAGAAATAAATATTCGTACATGTACATATCCAAGTGCTAAGAAAACAAACTGGATAAAATTACTGAAAGACTGGCAATGAACCCAGAAATAATTTTAAAATAAAATGAATTCTAATTAACACTTGTGAAGTGTAATGCAAATTGCAAGATCACACCAACAAATCTAGGCTGGAGTAGTGTGTAAAAGGAAACTGAGATCAAGCTAATTTCACTGCCTGCTGTATTAATTTCCTATTGCTGCCATAATAAACAATCACAAATTTAGCATTTTAAAACAATATCACTTTATTATCTCCTAGATTTTTATGTCAGGAGGCTGGTGGCCTTCACTAGTTTTTCTGTTTTGAGTTACACAGGCTGAAATCCAAGTGTCAGCAAGGCTGGAATTCCTTTACGGAGAGTCTGGGGATGACTCTGCTTCAAGGCTGTTGGCAGAATTCAGTTCTTGGTGGTTGTAAGACTATGGTCCTGCTTTCATGTTGGTGTCAACTGGGGAGTCAATCTTAGCTTCTGGAACTGCCATATTTCTTAGGTTATGGACCCTCTCTCCATCTTCAAAACCTTGAGTTGAACTGAGTCCTTCTCATTCTTCCCTCATAGCTTAGATGGTAAAGAATCTGCCTGCAGCGCAGGAGACCCAGGTTCAATCCCTGGGTCAGGAAGATATCCTGGAGAAGGAAATGGCAACCCACTCCAGTATTCTTGCCTGTAAAATCCCATGGACAGAGGAACCTGGTGGGCTGCCGTCCATGGGGTCACAGAGTTGGGCACAGCTGAGCGACTAACACACACGTGTCCTTCAGATACTCTCTGATCTATTTTAAAGATTTCCCTTCCGCCTCATCTTTTCTCCTCTTCTTCCACACATGTCTCCCTGACTAACTCTTCTGCCTTCCTCTTCCGTATTTAAGGGCTCACATAGTTACATGGGACCTCTTCAGATAATCTTTGACCATCTACCTAGTTTAATATCAACTCATGTCATTTGCAAAATCTCTGTACAGCACCGCTTAGTGTTTGAATAATCAGAGGACAAGAATCTTGATGGGGGAGGTGGGGGCAGCTTGAAATCCCTCTGATCACATCTAGTAAAAGAAGTATTCAGATGTATTATCATATTGTTGGTGGTGATTCATAAATATAACTTCAAGATTTTTTTAACTTAAAGGTAATTATTATGAAATTTTAAAATAGGACATGTCTCCTTCAAATCATTCAAGAGAAATGAAAAAGCAAAACAGATAGCAACATAGATAAAGGAGAACAGAAGAAAGTAAATATGTAACAAAAACATTAGAAAGAAATAAAATGTATTATTAGAGACAATGTGTGAAAACAAGTGCAAAATATAAATATACAAATACTAGATGAAAATGTGGAAGGCTATTTAAATAACCACAGAGTGGGAAATACTTATGATATAAAATACAGAATCCATGTAAAAGGAGATTGGCCATGCCAACTAAATAAAGAGAAGACATCTACATACCAAGAAACAAAAATAAAAGGCACAGCAGAAAACTATTTGTTGCATGGTTCCTACAAATCCAAAGCGGGGGAAAAAAAAAACTCAGTGGAAAAAATAAGCAAAGGAATTGGATGGAGCGCTGACAGAAAAACATATAAAAATTTTTTTTAAACATTTAAACAGCTGTTCAGCTTTACTCATTAGAAGAAAAACAAAATTTGAAACAGAGATTCTATCTTTAGCCTGTCAGAGTAGTGAAATGAAAAATGCCTGATGTGTATTTTGTAAAGGAAACATCTCTTTCATTGCTGCTAGGAGTTAAGATGCATAAAACCTTAGAGCAGGCTGACTGAGCAAGATCTCGCTCTCTTTTTTCTCTTTTTAAAAGAAACTATTTTGGAGCAGTTCTGAACTTATAGAAAAGTTGTGAAAACGTCTGCAGACACCTCACACCTGATTTCTCCCATTATTAGTATCTTATATAAGTATGGTACATGTATCACAACTAATGAACCAGTATTGTTGCACTGACCACATCATACATTATTAAGATTTCCTTATTTTGTCTAATATCCTTTTTTCTATTCTAGATGTATCAGCTAACAATTTTAGTCAGCATGCCTCCTTAGGCTTCTCTTGGTTATGGTGTTTTCTTAAAACGTTCCTGGTTTTTGATGACTTTGGCAATGTTGAAGAGTACTCAACAGGTATTTTGCATAAAGCCCCTCAGTTGGGATTTGCATTTTTTTTTAAAATTATTAGTCTGGGTGTGTATTTTTGGAAAGATGATTGCAAAGGCAAGAAGTGTCATTCTCATGACCTCATATTAAGGGAATGTGCTATCAACACAACTTACTACTGCTTTTCATCTCAATCACCTGACTGAAATATTTGGTCAGGTTTCTCCACTACGAGTTACTCTTTTCCCCTCCTTGTCATACTGTGTTTTTTAAAAGAAAGTCACTTTATGCTGCCCATATTAAGGAATGGACACTGATGCTCTTAACTCCTTAAAGATGGAGTAATTATAGGAATTACTGCATTTGGAACTCTTTAGTGTGGGAGATTTTTCTATTCTTTTCCATTTTCTTATTTAGTAAGCCATTTATTTACATCAGTACAGACTGATGGATACTTAATGTACACTTCAGGTTATAATTTGATACTACTTTATTCATTGTGTTGCTAAGATGTTTACAAATTGGGCCACTGAGAACTCTCTTCATTGGTTTCTGTGTCCCATTTATATATTCCTATCATTGAGGCTTTTAAAAATTTTGAGCACGTTTAAAAAATTTTTACTCTAAATATAAAATGATTCAGACTCATTATATGTATTTTCTGAATCATAAAATCAGCCATTTTCCCATGNTATTTAGTAAGCCATTTATTTACATCAGTACAGACTGATGGATAGTTAATGTACACTTCAGGTTATAATTTGATACTACTTTATTCATTGTGTTGCTAAGATGTTTACACTTGGGCCACTGAGAACTCTCTTCATTGGTTTCTGTGTCCCATTTATATATTCCTATCACTGAGGCTTTTAAAAATTTTGAGCACTTTTTAAAAATTTTTACTCTAAATATAAAATGATTCAGACTCATTATATGTATTTTCTGAATCATAAAATCAGCCATTTTCCCATGGAGGCTTGGCTCTATTTATTGGAGAATGGTATGGAAACCAAGATTTGGGTGCCAGGTACATTGATGCTACTGTTATGTGAAGCACACTGATTGAAACTGCCCACCCTGGCCAGGCACCATAGTAACCATTTGCATGAGTTGTTTTACAACAGGAGGTCCTGCTAAGGAACAGGGAAGTAATAAGCCTCCACCAACCGGAAGAGTTTGGAAAGGTCAAAAGGAGACACCACCTGTCTGACCACCTCCCAGAATCCTTCTCTTGGCATCCATCTTGGCTGAACAAGGCATGCACCACCAGGAAGGACTCTGAGTCAAAATGATTGGCTAAGGACAACCTGGAAACCAATCCCATCACCATAAAACCCAAGACCGCAAGCCACATGGCAGAGCAGCTCTGGGTTCCCTTACCCTCCTGCTTTCCAGCACATGCTTTGTCAGCACATGTGTCTCCTCAGAAATTCATTTCCGAGTCTTAGACAAGAGCCCAGTTTTGGGCCCTGGAAGGGGTCCCCCTTCCTGCAACACTACTGAGGTTTAGTTGTTTCCAGGTCCTCTCAGTTGACATGAACAGAGCAAGAAAATGTGTGTGTACAGTAATTCCCATGTATAAACATAGCTGTAAATATTTCTACGTGTAACCATCTGTGACTATAATAAACTAAACATGAATTTATACTGATGTCTCCAACTGTACTCAATTACCATGCTATTTACCATAACATCCTATTTTATCAGTGACAACAATGCCATTTAAAAATACATATCCAACAATTTCAATCATACAGACCGATTCATACATGTACAAAATGACATGCAAAAACACATCGACTGTAGCACTGTGATAACAGTCAAGATGTGAAAATAAGAAATATTTTTAATTTCAGTAGAAATCAAAATAATGCTAATTGAAGCAGTATCTTGTGTTACCTAAGAGATTTTTGAGGCTGAAAAACACTGATAATACTCAGTAAATGGATGTCACCTGTGCTGTTCAGACTAAGTCCATAACAGACTTCTGTAGAAATGTGAAAATGTACATCGAATATTTAAACATACATATGCTTTTCAATCAACAAATGAATTTCTAGGAATTTATGTTAAGGAATAATCTGGGATTTTTGAAGGCTTACCTAGAAAACTAACTGCTACAAAGTCAGTCACATCTCAGTCACACATGGTCACGATAAGATACAACCTTGAGTTCAGCAATAGGATTTGGCTAAATATATCCTGGTAAAGCCATATAATAGGTTTAATACTATAGTACTTAAATCACAATTTTTCAAGAAATACAAATCTTGGGTAAGAAGGATATCAGAGGATGACTGCATTATTGTAAGTCCTAAGAGAAACATCACAAAAATTACATAATGTAGGGTTTA
>SJYW01052105.1:0-11772 GCA_006410735.1 Raphicerus campestris
GGGTGGGGTGGGGGTGGGAATACTTCCTGAAGAAATTGACTTTTGGGCTGAATTCTTAAACATAAGGAAGAAGTAGACTGGGGGATGAAAGAGGTGAATGGTGCTCATAATCTATGGGCCAAATAGCATCTAGGCAGACACAATCCCTAAGTCTATTAATATTTCCACTAACAAAGTTTGCACTTCCCATCAGCTCTGTTTCATGAAAGACTGTGATGTGCCTCTGGGTAGAGCATGGCACACCTTCTGGAAACCCCTGCTATGTCTTCACTCATCTAAAGAAAACTGGCTGATCCTGACGGGCAAGCTCTGCATAACTGATGCTACCGAGGTCCAGGGCGTGCCTGCCCTCAGTCCAAGCTTGCTGGCCGCTAATTAGAAGCCCAGCCGGGAGTCAACACCAAGGAGCTCTTCTCACCTGCTGCTTGCAAAATTTTAAACATGTGTGTACCAAGGAGTGACATTAAGGATGGCTGTTTGATAGGGATGGGTATATGGTAGTGACACCCAAATCTTGGGCTTGACTGGTTAGTCTTCCTGAATAGACTCTTCATGGAATGCACCACTTCTCAGGAAACAAAGATACTTATTCAATAAGAAACGACAGAAACATTTCGCCTTCCATATCTTAAGACTGCACTTCAATGAAATCAGGAATAAATCTCACAAACCAGAAGGGGTTAGCCAGTCACATAGAAGTTGGTACTCCTAAATAAAACCACGGAAAGGGAAGCAATTCAGAACAGAGTATTTAAAGAACAAAGATATAAACACAGCATATCATGTAAATTTATGGGATGCTGCCATGCTGGTACTTAGAGGAAAAAAATATTGTGCTTGATGGTCTCTAACAGTGAAAAAGAAGAAAAACTGGGAATTAAGTCTCTACCTAAATAACCCAGAAAGGGTACAAATTACCAAGTGAAAGGCAAGTGGAAAGAGTAATAAACCCAAAAACAGAAATGAATAAAACAGAGACATAAAATTGAATTTGAAATACAAGCTAAGCCAGCTTCTCCTAAATCCAGCAATGCATCAGAATTACCTGAGATGCTTGTCTGAACTGTGAATGGCCGGGCTTGAGCCCGGACTTGCTGAATCAAACTTACCAGAGACAGGACCTTGGAATCTGTATTTTTGATAAGTGCCCCTCATGATGGCTGTGCACTCAGAACTGCTATGCTTTCTATCCTCTGATGTCGAGAGCTGTTCATCAATGCTGATTCTTTCCAGTGGCTTAAGGGGTTCTGGGCCAAGATGACTTTTAGTAACCTGGACCTTCTCCCTCCTCTACATGGTGGGAGCAGCTCAGTTACAATGGGATACCAGCTTCTGGATACAGCTGATTGGTCCAGGAGTAACCTTCGGCCCTGGCTGGGCCAAGGTATCCTTTTTCTGAGACTTTTAGATTTGGATCCAACAGAGCTATGCAATCTCCCTCATGGTCTGGATCCTTATGTACAGAGCCTTTAGCTTGCTAACATCTGGCCTATAGAGAGAGACGGTTCAAGGCAATCTAGAGAGAAAAAGAGATATGCTACAGTGAAGGTGAAATCCAGCCATCACTCAAGTTCTGCTTCCTTTTGTCCCTAAGATTCAGTTGGTTTCTAAGAGATGCTCTCATGCACGTAAATAGTTTTCTCTTCATGTGTCAGTATGATGTCCCTAATCCATCAGAGGTGTGTGTGTTAGTCGCTCAGTTGTGCCTGACTCTTTGCGACCCCGTGGACTGCAATCCACCAGGTTCCTCTGTCCAGGAGATTTTCCAGGCAAGGATACTGGAGTGGGTTGCCATTTCCTTCTCCAGGGCATCTTCCCAACCCAGGGATCAAACCCAGGTCTCCTGCACTGCAGGTAAATTCTTTACCGACTGAGCAACAAGCTAATTCACAAGGTCACGTAGTTCCTTTCTCTCCAGACACAGGTTCCCAGTATCACCCCCCGCACCCATTCTTCTAGAAGAGTATTAGGCTATGGGAGTCATGCCATGAGTGTCTTGGCAACAATGAGGCTTTCCAAGTCCAGATATGATAAGGCTCTCGTAGGTCAGAGTCTATGTTCTTCTCTGTGACATACCTTCCTGAATCTCAAGGTCAAATTTCATTGCACAAATAGCCACGAAAAAGTTCTCAAGATACAGCAGCATGACTGAGGTGGCCCACTCTTTGGAAAAGTATAGAAGTCATAAACCATAATGACTTATAATATTATTAAAGGTTAATAAGACATGTAATAGTAGGTGCTGTAAACTAATTATCACCAAATGTTCAAGAAATACATGCTGAATATCGCCTTTAAACTGAGGATGGTTTTAGATCTGAATATTCTGAAATGGGGCTTTCCTGGTGGCAGTTAGTGGCAAAGAACCCACCTGCTAATGCAAGAGACTTGAGTTGTGAGTTCAATCCCTGGGCTGTGAAGATCCCTTGGAGGAGGGCACAGCAGCCCACTCCATGATTTTTGCCTGGAGAATCCCAATGGACAGAGGAGTCTGGGGGGCTACAGTCCATAGGGTCGCAAAGAGTCAGACATGACTGAAGCGACTTAGCACACACACATTCTGAAAAGAGTAGCAATAGCCACTGTCGCATGGGGTCTGAGTGGCGGAGGGCACGTATACATGAAGACACAGGAGGGGCAAGATAACAATGAATAACCCATTAAGGAGAGCAGAAGTGGGCATTCATCTCTAAGTGGGGATACCTGAAGAGGAGCCACTTGCCCCAAGTCTTCATAAGTGAGTCCATAGACAGATCAGGGGATGGGAAGAGCCTGGGTTCAAGGCACAAGCATGGACAGTCCTCTGGGTCTTGGGAGACTGGAGGTACTGTGAGGGAGCAGTGGAGACGGAGCTGGTAGAGCAGGGGCCACACTTGGAGCATCTCACGTGCTCTGCTCTGGAGCTCGGACTTGAACTTGGTGGGGAGAAAGAGCTGGGAAGGGTTTTAAGTAGGGTATGGTCTTGGTGGATGTGCCATCATGTGTGTACTTTATCAATTATTTCTGGCTCTCCTTTCTGGGTCCCTGGTGGCCCTGCATTTCCTGGCCTCTCTGTGGTTGGATGGGCTCATATGAATGGCTCCGGCCGTCAAGACATAAGTGAAAGTGACATATGTCATTTCTGGGCCAAGTATCTAATTGCTGGTGTAAGACCCCGTCAAGTTCTCTTTCCCTCCACCGTGATAACTGCCAGTGTTCCAGACAGCAGCCTCTCCACCTGCCTCGGGGTGGAGCATATAGCCCTTGCAAGCCCCACGCTGGACACGTAACATGAAAAAGCAACAGAGCGCTGCTCATTATAAGGCAATGAGATTTGGGAGCTCTGGGCACCATGGAATATCTTAGCCTATCCTGATGAATAGAGCAGACTAGTCATCCATCCCCCAAGTTGGGGGTATGGTAGGATGCTGGCAGAGGTCTGGGTGCTGGGCCTGCTGTCCATGCCAATGAGGGACATGGAGGCCTAGGGCCCCTCAGACCAGCAGTCCATAAACAGGCCACTGCCCACAGAAACAGTACTGTTTACTGCCCTTCTCACCGCAACCCCTCAGTTAATCCCTGGAGAAGTGTGAAATTCTGGATATGACGATCAAAAGTAAAAAGTGAAAGCCCAGAGAAATGACACTCATGAGAACTAACACATGAACTATGAAAATGTAAATCTCTTCTCAGCTAAAAAATAAATGGCACACACAAATTTTGAAAAATGTGATTGAAGAAAAAGGATGACAGAAAACAAAATATAATGGCAAGATGGCAAAATATAGCAGAAAGAATATGGACCGCAGAGTTGCAGACCTGAGGTCAGACTCTACTTCGGATAGTTACAATATAACCTCCCAACACCCATTCTTCCATTTGTTATTCATTCAAGCAATAAGAAGTGCCTGCCTTGTGCCAAGTACCTTGCTAAGGGTGTGGCCCCGTGCCTTTAAGCCCTTCAAACACCGGACTCTGCCTACATGGAAGTTACCGTCCACTGGGGTACCCAGTCAAGAATGTGGTTTCCTCACCTGTTTAGCCGGAAACCACCCACCTGCCACGTGTTGCAAGCAGCTCGATTATTGAATAAGCCACCTTGCTGGGTGCACAGCAGGCCAGAGATGTTAAACGGAAGATGACTAAGATTACGAAAATCCCAGAGACCAGTAATAGATCACAGGAGATTGTAGGGGAAGAAAAAAGTCTCCATTCAATAATCACTGGAGAGTCATGCATTATTTAAAGTCTGCAAAGAGGCAATTTGTAACGTGCAAAGTTTCAATAGAAACCAAGAGGGAATTATTGCTCCATATTCTTAAGTGCAAACAGTTTTTCCTGAGCCCTTGCCTGGGAGTCTAAATGTTCTGTTATAGATTAGGTAGTCCTAACACATGGCAGACAGACAAGTGTTGGCAATCAGGAGTTTGAGGTGGTCAAGTCGCTCACTGGGCATTGGCTCTCTGGCCTTGTGGCCTGGCACACCTGGGCTACTTGGTAATGCCCAGAGCTCACTGCTTCCTCACTCTCCCGCCTTTGGGTTTCAGTTAGTCAGTTCAGTCACTCAGTCATGTCTGACTCTTTGTGACCCCAGGGACTGCAGCACGCCAGGCTTCCCTGTCTGTCACCAACTCCTGGAGCTTGCTCAAACTCATGTCCATTGAGTCGGTGATGCCATCCAACCATCTCATCCTCTGTCGTCCCCTTCTCCTCCTGCCCTCAATCTTTCCCAGCATCAGGGTCTTTACCAATGAGTAAGTTCTTTGCATCAGGTGGCCAAAGTATTGCAGTTTCAGTCTCAGCATGAGTGCTTCCAATGAATATCCAGGACTGATTTCCTTTAGGATGGACTGGTTGGTTCTCCTTGCAGTCCAAGGGCCTCTCAAAACTTTGGGTTTGGTAAGACACATTTGGGGAACTCCTGGAGTCATGAATGTGCTCAGTCACTCAGTCATGTCCAATTGTGTGGCCCCATGGATTGTTGCCCACCAGGCTCCTCTGTCCATGGTATTCTCTAGGCAAGAGTACTGAAGTGGGTTGCCATTTCCTTCTCCAAGGGATCTTCTTGGACCCAGACCCAGGGATCACATCTTTTATGTCTCTTGCATTGGCAGGCAGGTTCTTTACCATTAGTGCCACCTGGGAAGACCTGAAGCCCTTACTAAGCAAAGCCAAAACCTGAGCAGTGCTCCATTGGATCACCTAGGATGCACATTTAAATGCTTATTCCCAGGCCTCCCACATGGGGATAGTGTGTGATGGGCAATGGAAGTTGTCACTTTACCAGCTCTGCCAAGGCTTCTGATGAATGGCCAGCACTGGGAACCCCGGCTTTACATAGGGTCTGGATGAAGTAGGATGGGTTCCTAGGATGGGCTGCTGACTCATCAGTGGTCATCTTAATTTTCTCCACTGATCACGGTCTCTCTTCCCAGAGACTGATTTCATCCGACATTCCCTGCCCTTTTCCTTGCCTCTGACAAGGGAAGAGGGAAGGAAGAGGAGCTTTGATTCACTGAGTGACAAGTACAATCCAGGGCTAAGTACTCTCCATGTGTTATCACATTTAACCTTCAGCATACAATGATGTCTAGTGATGTTTTGGAATGAAGATATTGAGGATGTGAGAGAATCAAAGTAACTGGCTTTTATGGGCATCCACGAGTTGGAATTCAGGATTTTATGACTCCCCAAGGCAGGCTTTTTCTACTAGGAGCTGTGAGTGACAGAGCAGACTTGCATTTCAGATTGGTTCCTCTGGCTGTTTGGGGAAGAAAAGGTCAGGACTTGAAGCAAGGGAATGAATAGTCAGTAGGATCTCATATTAAGGAAGAAGGAGGTGACTTGCTTGCCCCCATTTAATTCTCATAGTGGTCCTCTTGAAAAGTGACAGCGTTAGTAGTTCAGTCATGTCCGACTCTTTGTGACTCCATGGACTGTAGCCTGCCAGGCTCCCCTTTCTATGGAATTCTCCAGGCAAGAATATTGCAGTGGGTAGCCTTTCCCTTCTTCAGGGCATCTTCCTGACTCAGAGATTGAACCCAGGTCTCCCACATTGCAGGCAGATTCTTTACCATGTGATCATTACCCAGTGATCCTCTATGATCCTCCTCATCTTACAGGTGAGAAAACTGATGGCTCTCAAAGTTGAGTGGTCTACTGATGGGCACAAGCTGGCATATGGTGGTCCAGGTAGTCTGGATGCTAAGCCTAAGATCTCAGTCATGATACTGCCTATTAACCAAAATGGTTACTTCCTTTTGGCTTGGAGAAGAGACAGAAGGGCTTAATGATATTTAAGACAGAGAACCGTCACAACTCAGTGTCTGGTGAGATGGGGCTGGTGAGGGAGAGGAAAGAGCCAAGGGTGACAGCTTAGATTCTGGTTGGATAACCAATGGACCAAGCCTCCTTCACCTGTGGATGGGAATACAGGATGAGGGGAAGGTTTGGGGACAAAGGGGGAGATAATGAGTTAAGTTTGGGGCATATTNAGTGCTTCCAATGAATATCCAGGACTGATTTCCTTTAGGATGGACTGGTTGGTTCTCCTTGCAGTCCAAGGGCCTCTCAAAACTTTGGGTTTGGTAAGACACATTTGGGGAACTCCTGGAGTCATGAATGTGCTCAGTCACTCAGTCATGTCCAATTGTGTGGCCCCATGGATTGTTGCCCACCAGGCTCCTCTGTCCATGGTATTCTCTAGGCAAGAGTACTGAAGTGGGTTGCCATTTCCTTCTCCAAGGGATCTTCTTGGACCCAGACCCAGGGATCACATCTTTTATGTCTCTTGCATTGGCAGGCAGGTTCTTTACCATTAGTGCCACCTGGGAAGACCTGAAGCCCTTACTAAGCAAAGCCAAAACCTGAGCAGTGCTCCATCGGATCACCTAGCATGCACATTTAAATGCTTATTCCCAGGCCACCCACATGGGGATTTCGAGAATAGTATGTGATGGGGAATGGAAGCTGTCACTTTACCAGCTCTGCCAAGGCTTCTGATGAATGGCCAGCACTGGGAACCCCGGCTTTACACAGGATCTGGATGAAGCAGGATGGGTTCCTAGGATGAGCTGCTGACTCATCAGTGGTCATCTTAATTTTCTCCACTGATCACGGTCTCTCTTTCCAGAGACTGATTTCATCCGACATTCCCTGCCCTTTTCCTTGCCTCTGACAAGGGCAGAGGGAAGGAAGAGGAGCTCTGATTCACTGAGTGCCCAGTACAATCCAGGGCTAAGTACTCTCCATGTGTTATCACATTTAACCCTCCGCATACAATGATGTCTAGTGATGTTTTGGAATGAAGATATTGAGGATGTGAGAGAATCAAAGTAACTGGCTTTTACGGGCATCCACGAGTTGGAATTCAGGATTTTATGACTCCCCAAGGCAGGCTTTTTCTACTAGGAGCTGTGAGTGACAGCAGACTTGCATTTCAGATTGGTTCCTCTGGCTGTTTGGGGAAGAAAAGGTCAGGACTTGAAGCAAGGGAATGAATAGTCNTGAAGCCCTTACTAAGCAAAGCCAAAACCTGAGCAGTGCTCCATTGGATCACCTAGGATGCACATTTAAATGCTTATTCCCAGGCCTCCCACATGGGGATAGTGTGTGATGGGCAATGGAAGTTGTCACTTTACCAGCTCTGCCAAGGCTTCTGATGAATGGCCAGCACTGGGAACCCCGGCTTTACATAGGGTCTGGATGAAGTAGGATGGGTTCCTAGGATGGGCTGCTGACTCATCAGTGGTCATCTTAATTTTCTCCACTGATCACGGTCTCTCTTCCCAGAGACTGATTTCATCCGACATTCCCTGCCCTTTTCCTTGCCTCTGACAAGGGAAGAGGGAAGGAAGAGGAGCTTTGATTCACTGAGTGACAAGTACAATCCAGGGCTAAGTACTCTCCATGTGTTATCACATTTAACCTTCAGCATACAATGATGTCTAGTGATGTTTTGGAATGAAGATATTGAGGATGTGAGAGAATCAAAGTAACTGGCTTTTATGGGCATCCACGAGTTGGAATTCAGGATTTTATGACTCCCCAAGGCAGGCTTTTTCTACTAGGAGCTGTGAGTGACAGAGCAGACTTGCATTTCAGATTGGTTCCTCTGGCTGTTTGGGGAAGAAAAGGTCAGGACTTGAAGCAAGGGAATGAATAGTCAGTAGGATCTCATATTAAGGAAGAAGGAGGTGACTTGCTTGCCCCCATTTAATTCTCATAGTGGTCCTCTTGAAAAGTGACAGCGTTAGTAGTTCAGTCATGTCCGACTCTTTGTGACTCCATGGACTGTAGCCTGCCAGGCTCCCCTTTCTATGGAATTCTCCAGGCAAGAATATTGCAGTGGGTAGCCTTTCCCTTCTTCAGGGCATCTTCCTGACTCAGAGATTGAACCCAGGTCTCCCACATTGCAGGCAGATTCTTTACCATGTGATCATTACCCAGTGATCCTCTATGATCCTCCTCATCTTACAGGTGAGAAAACTGATGGCTCTCAAAGTTGAGTGGTCTACTGATGGGCACAAGCTGGCATATGGTGGTCCAGGTAGTCTGGATGCTAAGCCTAAGATCTCAGTCATGATACTGCCTATTAACCAAAATGGTTACTTCCTTTTGGCTTGGAGAAGAGACAGAAGGGCTTAATGATATTTAAGACAGAGAACCGTCACAACTCAGTGTCTGGTGAGATGGGGCTGGTGAGGGAGAGGAAAGAGCCAAGGGTGACAGCTTAGATTCTGGTTGGATAACCAATGGACCAAGCCTCCTTCACCTGTGGATGGGAATACAGGATGAGGGGAAGGTTTGGGGACAAAGGGGGAGATAATGAGTTAAGTTTGGGGCATATTGGTTTTAGTATCCCTGTGGGGTTTTGAAGCCGAATTGCATGGATTCAAGAAATAATCAGAATTCATCCATCCATTTAAGAAACATTTATTCCGTGTTTAATTTGACAGTGTTATATGCTAGATCCTGATCATGCATTGACCAGGTGGCCCAGCATAATTTCCAGACTAAAGCCTGCTTTACCGTGTCTATTTCTTTTTAAACAATCTTTTATCTTAAAAAATTTATTTATTTATTTATTCATTTGACTTCTCCAGGTCTTAGTTGTGGCGTGTTGGATCTCATTTTCTGACCAGGGATTGAACCCAGGCCCCCTGTATTGGGAACACGGAGAATTAGCCCCTGGACCACCAGGGAAGCCCCTCGCTGCGTTTCTTTCTGATATCTTCTCTGGTATTATCTTGTTCTTCCCTTCAAAATTTCCCCTCATATCAGTCGTTTCAATCATATGACAGCATCTGTGGTTAGGTGGCATTTCCACCGCTCACAGCCACAGGTACATGACAGCCATGTGTGGCAAGCGCCTTTGTGCTAACTTGAGGTCTTTGTGTGATGGGGGAGCCATCAGGGAAGACTTGGAAGTTCTTGTCTCTTTGAGCCATCGTTTCTTAAGAGTCTTCTCCTGCCTGGCCCAGTGCCAGAGGTGAGGAAGGTGAGGTGCCAGGACTTCTGGAGCTCAGCCTGGGGAGGGGAAGGAATCCCCCTCTGATAAGGGGAGGAGATGGGTTGCCTTGCAAAGACACTGTGAGGGGAGGTTGAGGTTGATCAAGAGAAACCTGCAAACCCACTGATCTTGTCTCTGATTGTGCCTGAAACTGATGAGTATCACAGTGTGGTGAGGTGAGGCCACACCCACAAGCTGTGTGATGCTGGGCAGGTTGCTTTGTTTCTCTGAGTCTCACTTCCCATCTGTATGTGAATATGACAGCTATGTTGTAGGGATAACATGGGGACTCCACAGCAAACTCTGCAAAGTACTTGGCACATAGTAGGTCCTCTCTTCCTGTCAATCATTGGGGGTTCTTGACTAGCAACAGCATCCTATTTCAGTTATGGTTATGAATTCACTTGCCCTTCTATAAGTTTCTATAGGTATGTATGTAGGTGATGTTGTGTTTTGTATGGATATGGTAAATCTGTATGAGACTACATATGTTTTAATTTCCTGCAGAAGAAGAATGAATTCGGTTTACATTGGTGTAATTTGTGTTTTTTTGGGGGGGAGCCCCACAGCTTGTGGGATCTTAGCTTCCTAACCAGGGATTAATCCTGGTGAAAGTGTAGTGTCTTAACCACTGGATCACCAGGCAATCCCCATGATTTTTTAATATAAATATACAACATGGTTTATTCCTCAGTGTTTTACATTTCTATTGAAAGTAGTAAAACTGCAAAAAAGTTTCTAAGTGTTACCTATATTCCTGGACATTAACATACCTTACTGAATCTTATCTTTGTCTATACTCATAGATAGCTATATTTTCCCATAGTTACATCATGCTCTGACCCTTGTTTTGTATTTTTTGCATTGAGCATTTTCAAAAGTGCTTCTGTATGTGCGTATTCTGCTTTAACACTTTTGAATTGGTTAAGTTGTGAGAGTTTCATAATATTCCATTGCATGGATAGTCAGTTAGTTAAGAAGGCACTTATCAATGGTTTATATTTCAGTGTTGGCCTGTGACCATTTCTGAATAAAATAAGATATGATCTGGGGATGGACTCTTTTCTGGGATAATGGCTGTGTCTTTTGGGCACTTGGAGGGATCTTTTTTTCCTAAGTGAGGGTTTAATCTCTCAGTTTCAGATTTCTGCTAAAGGACTGGGGTTTGATTTCAGAACTCAGGTCTGCTTCTTCTCTTCTAGACCATGTGGGTAGACGTCTTATTTAAGAAGCAAAAGTAACAATACCAACTGGTTCTTATTTAAACCAGAAGAGAGATGATTAGGGGGAAGGGATAAATTAGGAGATTGAGATAAACATATACACACCAAAATATATAATAAAATATAAAGAATATATGATCAATAAAGACCTACAGTGGTACAGGGAACTCTACTCAATATTTTTATAACCTATATGGGGAGAACATCTGAAAAAGAATGGATATATGTATGGATAACTGAATCATTTTGCTGAATATCTGAAACTAACCCAACATTGTAAATCAACCATACTCCAATATAAAATAAAAAATTAAATTGAAAAGGTAAGAGAAGTGATTTATGACCTTTTACCCAAGGGACAGACTTAAGGGGACCATATGTGCATATGTTAGTTGCTCAGTCATGTCTGACTCTTTGAGACCCCATGGACTGTAGCCCACCAGGCCATCCCCTTCTCCAGGAAGGGGAACATATAGGCGAGGATAATAGAAATAACAAGTTATCTTTAGTGAGTACTAAGTAAGTGTCAGGAGCTGGTCTAAGTTCAGTGCACTTACCACAGCCTGATGAGTTAGATACACTTCTCATCCCTGTTCTGCCAAAAACAGAGTTAAATCAGAGAAGTCAACTGACATGGTCAAGTTCACACAATCAGGAAGTGGATTTCCAAGACCTCAGGTCTAGCTTAAAATCCCAGTGGTGCTATTTGTAAACTGGATGTCCTTCAATAAACCAGTTGGCCACTCTGATCCTCAACTTCTCATTGTCAAGCGGGAGTTGCAAGTTCCATTTCAAAGGATACAGGTTAGCATTAAGTAAGATGACCTTCTTTGGGAGGACTTACATAGCAGTTTATCCAGTACCTACCATGAGATATGTGTTTGATAATGATGCCCACCCCGTTTGCTCACCTCCCCCCAGTGCTGGAATCTCAGTCCTCTGCCCAGCCTTCACCTCTGGTCCCAGAAAGATAACTATTTACAATGGAAAAGTTTGTGGTTCTCAATTGTCTTGTAATTTTGGCTTGTGAGCTCATTTTTTTTCTTGGGAATATTGGCA
>SJYW01052108.1:0-10468 GCA_006410735.1 Raphicerus campestris
TCCAACCAGTCCATCCTAAAGGAGATCAGTCCTGGGTGTTCATTGGAAAGACTGATGTTGAAGCTGAAACTCCAATACTCTGGCCACCTGATGCGAAGTGTTGACTCATTTGAAAGGACCCTGATGCTGGGGAAGATTGAGGACAGGAGGGGAAGGAGACGACAGAGGATGAGATGCTTGGATGGCATCACCGACTCGATGAATATGGGTTTGGGTGGACTCCGGGAGTTGGTGATGGACAGGGAAGCCTGGCGTGCTGCAGTTCATGGGGTCGCAAAGAATCGGACACAACTGAGCGATTGAACTGAACTGAACTGAAATCATTCCAACTGTCCCCTTGGTAGTTATAAACAAATCCAAACAGAACGTCTAAGGTATAGGGAACCAAATGTCCATCATAAGGATAGCCTGCTAAGGTGTATCCCATAGAATTGCATTTTTTGGGGGGTAGCACTCCCTGACTCAAATACTTTATCTTTCTATGAAATACAACCTGACCCCAATACTAGCTGGGAGATAGGGAAAGTTGGCTGGTCAATGGGTCTTTTAATTAGAACACCATTTTACAATTGAATCTGCTATGCCAGAGGAAAAAAACAAATGAGATGAATTTCCCAATGTCCAGGTTTTTATGACCTTTGATCAGAATGAAGGCCTTTGAAAGGGATGTTCAGCTAGTCCATTAAAGTAATACTGGTCCTTGACCCTCCCCCTGAGGACCATTTTATCTCTTCTCTAACCCTCCTCCTACTGCTCCCTCCCTACTCCTTTTCCTCATAAATCCCAATTTAGGCCACAGGCCTGAGGGGCTCCCATCATACCAGCGCCATTTCCCAGAACCCAATCCAACAAGTACACAGAGATTAATTACAAGCCAGGGCCCAACAACCTGCCAGGAAAAGTACTCCCTTTGAGGCAGCTCTCCAGTAGAGGAGGACTTATCCAGGTATACATTCCATTTACCACTTTTTTTTTTTAAGAAATGAAATATAGTTGATGTTTCATGTTTCACAGCAAAGTGATTAAGTTATACAGATATTCTTTTTCAGACTCTTTCATCATGGGTTCTTATAAGATATTGAATACAGTTCCCTGTGGTATACAGCAGGTCCTTATTTATTTTAATCTTTTATATATAGCAGGAATTCCCAGGTGGCACTAGTGGTAAAGAAGGCACCTGCCAGTGCAGAAGATACAAGTTCGATCCCTGGGTCAGGAAGATCTCCTGGAGAAGGGAGTGGCTACTCACTCCAGTATTCTTGGCTAGGCAATCCCATGGACGAGAGGAGCCTGGTGGGCAACAGTCCATGGGGGTCACAAAAGAGTTGGACTTCTCTGGTAGCTCAGATGGTAAAGCCTGTCTCTTATACACATCTCCAATCAGGCTGACAATTTTTTTTAAGAATATGGAAGAACTAAACAAAAAACTAATACATGTGATATAATATTTTTAAAAATTGTTAGTTGCTCAGTCATGTACAACNATATATAGCAGGAATTCCCAGGTGGCACTAGTGGTAAAGAAGGCACCTGCCAGTGCAGAAGATACAAGTTCGATCCCTGGGTCAGGAAGATCTCCTGGAGAAGGGAGTGGCTACTCACTCCAGTATTCTTGGCTAGGCAATCCCATGGACGAGAGGAGCCTGGTGGGCAACAGTCCATGGGGGTCACAAAAGAGTTGGACTTCTCTGGTAGCTCAGATGGTAAAGCATCTGCTTACAATGCAGGAGATCTGAGTTCAATCCCTGGGTCTGGAAGATCCCCTGGAGAAGGAAATGGCAACCCACTCCAGTACTCTTGCCTGGAAAATTGCATGGATGGAGGAGCCTGGTAGGCCCCAGTTCATGGGGTTGCAAAGAGTCAGACACGACTGAGCGACTACCCTTATATATAGCAGTGTTTATCTGTTAAACACATATTCTCAATTATCCCCTTTCCCCATCCCCTTTGGTAACCACAAAAGTGAAAGTGTTAGTCACTCAGTTGTGTCCAACTCTATGCAACCCCATGAACTGTAGCCCACCAGGCTCCTGTGTCCATGGAATTCTCTAGACAAGAATACTAGAGTGGGTTGCCATTCCCTTCTCTAGGGGATCTTCCTGGCCCAGGGATAGAACCTGGGTCTCCTGTATTGCAGGTGAACTCTCTACCATTCGAGCCACCAGTGAAGTTTGTTTTTTATGTCTGTGTGTCTATTTCTGTTTTGTAAATAAGTTCACTTATATAATTTCTTTAGATTCTACATATAAGTGATATCATATGATATTTTATTTCTTGGAAACTTCACTTAGCCTGGTTGAGGTTGCCTACTGGGTATTCAATAACTGAGATATAAAGGATAAAAAAGTTAGAGGATAAAAAGTCCTGGAGATAAGCCCACCTACTGGCTGTTGCCCTCCAATGTCAATTGGTCAGCATGGGAATCTGGACTAACCACCTGTAGAGACTCTTGACTTTGGTGAGTAACCCCGGAACCCCACTGAAAGATAGCAAAGGCCAAGGAAACTAGGACTGATCAGTGCACCATATATCAACAAGGGACACTGGAAAACAGACCACCCTCACTGCCCCTGAGAGGAGACAAAAATGGCAGATCTTGGCCACTACCATCAAAGGTAGATAAATCTAATTAGATGAAGAATGGTGGGGCCAGGAGGCTCCTAAGCTGACACTCCAACTGATCCTTTAGGAGTCCCAGCTGACAGTGGACATGGGGAGGAAATTTGTCAAATTCTTAGTTGAGATCCATGCCACTTACTCAGTTCTAAACATCGCTTCAGGCATACTAGGTCACAAGAGTTGTAAAATTATGGGGGTATTAGGGAAGGCCCAAGAACAGGCATTCATAGAGCCATTAGAATGTAAATTCCTTCCTGTATGTCTCTGAATGCCCTATACCTCTGCTACGAAGAGAGATCTTATATAAACTGGGGACTACTATCCACCTAATAGAAGACAAACTAGAGATTGTTGTCCCCTTAGACAAAGGGTACAAGATGATAATGTTGACAGCAAGTTGACTTACCTGGAGTAAATCCCAAGGTCTAGGCTCAGGGACCAGGGGATAAACTGTAGCAGCCAGTTCTGTGATAGTCTATCTAAAATCCCAACACACATGACCCAATTAAAAACCAGTATCTTCTCTGTCGATAAGTCTTATTGGGCATTGCCCCTTTACAGGTCTAATTGACCAGGGCCTTATTAGAGTGTGTCAATCAGCCTGTAATACCCCATTCTTCCCATAAAGAAATCCAAAGGAGAACGTAAGATGTTATAGGACCTCAGAGCAGTCAATAAAGTCACTGAGAATATGCATCCAGTAGTCCCTAATCCCTGCAACCTGCTGGCCACTGTTTTACCCACCAGGACCTGGTATTTTGTATTAGATTTAAAAGATGCCTTCTTCTGTATTCCATTAGCCTCAAACTCACAAGAAATGTTTGCTTTTAAGTGGTAGGATTCAAATAGGCAATGAAAATAATACTTCTGGACAGCCCTGCTCCAGGGGCTCAGAAATCTGCCACCATCTTTGGGGAAAGTTGAGCTAAGCATCTAAAAGACTTACATTTAGAGAAAAGAACCCTCCTCCAGTATGTCAACAACATTTTGACCACCAGCCCTACTTAAGAGTCCTTTGACAAAAATACTGTAACCACCCTGAATCACCTAGCTGATAAAGAATATAAGGTATTCAAGATAAAAACTCAAATATTACAAACTAGGGTGAAGTATCTAGACTTCATTCTCATAGAAAGTCAGAGAAGCCCACCGCAAGAAAGGAAAGGAGCCATTTGTAGCCTCACTTCTAAAATTACAAGACAGCTTAGGGATTTCCTGGAGATGGCTGGGTTTTGGTACATCTGATATGGTCTAATAGCTGGGACTCTATGTGAAAAGTTGAAAGGAAAGAATGATGATCCTTTTGAGTGGAAGTTATAATATGAAGGGGCCTTTTAAGAACTGAAAAAGTATTTACTTCAGGCCCTGCCCCAGCCCTCCCAGATTTAGCTAAAGCCTTTGATCTTCACATTTCATAGGAGAAGAGGACTCACCCTCAGGGCATTAGCTCAAACTCCAGGACCCTTCATTTGGTGGTTGCTTTTTTCTTTAAATAATTGGATTGAACCACTAAAGGATGGCCTCCTTGCCTACCAGCAGCTACTACAACCCTCTTGAAGCTGAAAAGTTAATGTTCAGTCAGCCAATCACTATATGGATTTCACATCAGGTTCAGGCTTTAGTAAGTTATTAGGGAACAGAACGGCTATCCCCTGGAAGGTTGATTCGAATTCAGACTCTGCTTTTAGACAAATAAGTGGCTACCACAGAAACCTGTTACATGCTGAATCGTTCCACCATGCTACCCACAGAAACGGGGGCCCTGGAGCATGGCTGTATAGAAACCATAGACGTGATCTATTCCAGTCACCCAGACCTAGGAAGTGAGCCTCTCCTGAATGCTGAAGAGGAATGATTCACAGAAGGGAGTAGTTTTATGAAAGAGTCCTCATCGGAGCCTTAGAGCTCAGGACAAGGAAGATCTTAAATGTTTACTCAGATTTCCAGTATGCACATGCCTACGGGCACATGGGGATATTTGGGAGGAACGAAGTTTGCTTACTGCAGAGAATAAACAGGTGAAACATGGCTCAAGCACACTGAAGCTCTGAGAAGTAGTACAGCTTTCAAAAAATATGGCAGTGATTCATTGCAGAGCTCACCAAAGCGGGGGAAGGGAAACAAGGCATGTGCAGTTGCCACAAGGGTGGCTCTGGAACTACTAACTTGACAATAACCCCTCATACTTTGCAGGCCAGATCCATCCAATTATTCCCCAAACTACACATAGAGAGAATTAGACAAAGTCTGAAAATGGAGCTTCATTAGAGATATAGGAGGTCATGGGTGGCTCGTTAACAAACATGAGCAAGACTTCTTTCCCCAGCTGGAGCTTGTCAAGCTATCAGGGAGGCCCATCAAGGAACTCACTATGGGAGGGAAGCCCTGTATAATTTATTAGTTGAAATCATGGTTAACTCTTTGCATGATAAGTATTCTCAGTTGGAGAATTGAGACATTCCTCATCTGCACAGGAAACAACTCCAACACCATACTCCCCGGAGCCCCCAGGAAAAGCCCACTGAAACCAAAGAGACATATCCTGGTTGGAAGGTTGATTTCATAGTCAGGCAGAGAGTACCAGGCAATTTCAGCTGTCTCTTGGTGCTAGTATGAGTAGATACATTTTCTGGATGGAGGGAAGCATTCCCTGCTAGAACTGAAATGGTGGCTGCAGTGGCTAAGATATTACCACAAGAAATAATCCCCACATTTGGACTCCCAGTATCCCTACAAAGCAATAATGGTCCAGTATTTGTGTCTTAAGTGACAAAGGGGATAATGAGTGCTCTTGGCATAAAATAGACTTTGCACTCAGCCTTGCTCACATGGTGCCTCATGGAGAGTCCTTGCAACTGGCATTTAGGCCAGAGTTCCAGCTGCAAAAAGTCTGAACCTGATGCCTCGATTCGAGATGGTGGCAGAGGGCCATGTGCAGAGACGCTGCACCTACACCATGATCTGGAGCATGAGGAACACATTTGCCCACCACAAAAGAACTCTGTCCCTCCCAGCAAGAAATCTGATCCCTCCCTGCTGATCTCTATAGACCAGCCCTGCTCATGGCCTGGACTGTCAGCTTTGCTTCTGAACCAACTATTATTTTTTTTTCCTTCTATTGGCTCAAGTGACACCAGGCTGAAGGACCCTTTGTGGGGGCCCAACTTGAAAGGGTCAGTAACATCTCTGAATAATCAATCAGAAGATTCTTAGAAAGTTAACTTGCACTTATGTTGAACAGGCTCCTGCTATGTACTTTAAATGAGAAATGAAAACTTACACTTGTGCATCTACACATGCTAAGTTGCTTCAGTCATGCCTGACTCTTTGTGACTCTATGGACTTCAGCCTGCCAGGCCCTTCTATCTATGGATTCTCCAGGCAGGAATACTGGAGTGTGTAGCCCTTCCCTTCTCCAGGGGATCTTCCCAACCCAGATCGAATCTGCATCTCATGTCTTCTGCACCGGCAGGCGGGTTCTTCACCACTAGTGCCACCCACACTCAAGCGCACACAAAAATGCATCTGAATGTTTGTAGAAGCTTTATGTGTAATAGCCAAAAACCTGAAACAAACTAGATGTCCCTCAGTGAGTGATAAAAGACAGTTATCCACACCATGGGATACAACATCACAATAATAGCGAGACAAGTGTACATATTACAACTGGGATCAATCTCACGAAATAATGCTGAGTGGAAAAAAAAAAAAAGCCAGTGTTAAAAGTCAGCCTTGTCTACTGTATAATTTCATTTGTATAAACTTCTCCAAAGGACAAAATTATATAGGCATATGTGTTTGTGGGTTTGCCTCACTCTCTCAATCCTGTTATTTTAATGCATTTGAAATGTTGTTTTGTTATTTTTAAGTATTTGCATTGTCCAAAAATCTAGATGTTATTTATGACTCATGAGATTTCTGATCCTGGTGAAGATGTAGTAGCTGAGACCACATTTATCCACATAACTGAAACATTTTAAAAATCAGATAAATTATGATAATAATATTCAACATGTTGAACATTAGACCATAGAAACAAGTGATCACTGAAAGACAGAAATAAATGGTGTGAGCCTGTAACTTCTCCAACTTACTGCATAAACCTAGGTGGAGCATGGAGATTCTGTGAGTTGATGGGATGAAGCTAAGAATCTGGGGAAGACTGAGCAGTTAGAGTTCCTAAGAGAGAGTACTGGACAAAAGAGAATTGCTCAAAGAACTGTGGAGCTCATGCAGGACTGGGAGTACTTCCTGTCAGAGTGATAAACCGTATAATTCATTGGGTATCAGCAAGAATACTCAGAAGTGCTTTGTCAAAGTGAAAGCGAAAGCTGCTCAGTTGTGTCCAACTCTTTATGACCCCATGGACTATACATGTTCATGGAATTCTCCAGGCCAGAATACTAGAATGGGAAACCATTCCCTTCTCCAGGAGATCTTCCCAAACCAGGGATTGAACTCAGGTCTCCCCCTTTGCAGGCAGATTCTTTACCAACTGAGCTACAAGGGAAGCCCTTATAAGCTACAAGGGAAGCTTTGTCTAAGTAGTGTGGTAAAATAAGCTATAGTTCATGTTGCTCTGTTCCCAACTAATAAAGCTTAAAAGTAAGAACTGAAAAGATTATTTTGTTTCTAAGTTAATTTAATAGCATTACAGAACAGAGCTTGAGAATACTGATTTACTGAAATGAAAAGATGTATTTTTGCTCTGCACAAGTGTGAAGAAGGTAAAATCACAATTTCACAATGTCTGACATCCAATATAATATTACCAAGCATGGAAAGAAGTAGAAATATATAACCAATAACTAGGAGAAATTTCATCAGTCAAAATTGACCTGAAAATGATATAGATAACAGAAAGAGTAGATAAGGACATCACAAAATTTATTATAACTGTATTTTAAGAAAGAAGAAGACAGATTAAACTCGTTAGTGACACAGAAGATATAAAAAGTTTCAAAATGCAATGGAAGAGATGAAAAATACAACATCTACAATAAAAATATACATTGGTTAGGAATAATGAAAGAGTAAAAACTTCAGTGAACACATGCATTAAAAAAATCTGAACACATTTTTATAAAAATATATCTATTATGGGAGAAAAAAAACTACAATCAGGTGTACAATTTTATATATCAAATGTTTCTTGTATTCACCTTTGAAGAAGTGGAAGAACTTTTGTGTTTTAAAGGAAAATAATTATAACTTATCAGTACTGTTAGCCTGTGTGTGTGCTCAGGTCATTCAGTCATGTCTGACTCTTTGCGACCCCATGGACTGTAGCTCGCTAGACTCCTCTGTCCATGGAATTTTTCAGAGAAAAAAACTGGAGTGGGTCGCCATTCCCTTCCCCCGGGGATTTTCCTGACCAAGGAATTGAACCCATGTCTCTTGCATCTCCTGCACTGGCAGGCAGATTCTTTATCACTGCACCACTTGGGATTCCCCAGTACTGTCAGAATTTCTTGCAAAAAAGAATATATGCACAATTACCTTAAAATATTTAAATAAGCATAATAAAAGAATAGCTATGCTTTAGCCAGAAAAAGTGACTGCTAAATGATATAACAGACACAACCTGAAATATGAATAGCATGATATAACAAAAGCTTATGTCTCCATGTGGACTGGTAGACATTCTGTGCTAACACGTGATACTGGAGTCCAGCTTGTTTGCTGGACAAATAAACACAAATAAACACACGACTTCCATGTTTACAGATGAATGCAAAAACAACAGATTATACATGGTAAACTGGATAGCAAATGCTTTGGCCTCAAAATGGTAAATATTGCTTCTGTTCATAGATCAATGGCAAGGGCTAGTCATGATCTTTCTAACTATAAGTGCTCTTGGTCATACAGTTTCCCCTGAGCCTAGGAAGGTGAGGAAAATAAGAAATGAATGAACACTCTTTCTCCCCTATGACCTGTTACATAGTAGGTCTTCAACAGACTGAAACTAGTAGAATTTATGATAACCACCTTCTTTATTTCCTGGCAGGGTTTCTGAAGGGGACAAATTCCCTTGTAATTCCTCAATTTTTTTGAGGTCCTACTATGTGACAGTTGTTTCCAATCATGGGCTTACATCAAATTTTCAAAAGGATCCTGCAAAATATCTGATGGAAGATTTTGTTTTTCACTCAGTAGTACCTTCCTGCACTGACCTAAACCATAACTTTAAAAAATCTTAATAGGATGTGATTTTTCTTCTTGTTGTTGATGCCTCATCAAATTCTGAAGACTTGAACTGGTGTCCTGAGGCACAAAGAAAAACCAGGACTTTTTATTTCTGCTAACCAGAGATAGTGTGTCTGTCAATAAACAATTTTTTACCTCCTGGAAGGACCTGAGGACTTTAAAGAAGTTAACCCTCAGTAGATGCTTGCTTTGCAATGATTTCCATTGTCCTTGATCTCTTCCAGGAAGGGGAAATTACCACTCCATCCACCGCCACCCCATCTGCCCCCTGCCCCCATGACTCTTGAGTTCTTGTGGCTGGCCGACACAAAGCAGATTAACAGGAGGAAAAGAAACAAGTTTAATTCATGTGCTGGAGACCTAAGTAGTGGCCAGGCAGCTTTTATACTTTTTAGACACAAAGCAATACACATGTGAGGAACTGTCAGGACCAAGAATTCTAGGCTTTGGGTGCTTCATTAGTGAAGAAATTTACAAGAACTGGGGCTTTGGATTGTAAATTAAAGAAGTAACAAGGGTTGTTTACACAGGCCTCTGCCTAGAATTCCCTATCTCTGGCAATGAGGATGCTCTTTTATCTTTAAATAAAAGATAAAAGGAGTGTATCTTTCACATGAGAGATTTATTTCTTGCTTTCAGAGAGGAGGGTCAAAATGTCCCTCAAGGTTTGGTCATTTCTTAAGTAATTTTAATTCAAAATAATCAATATGCCATTGAGGTATATTTGGGGGCAGCTTACTCTGTCCCATAACAATCTGTTTTCAACTATCACATATGAGGGAAGTTTTTCTTATGGACCACATGGGTAAGCTCATATGTGTGTGTGTGTGTGCAGTGGCCAGTGTCAAAAACAAATAAAAAATTAAACTTCTATTCTATCTTGCAAATATCTGCTGCTAAGTCACTTCAGTCGTGTCTGACTCTGTGCAACCCCATAGATGGGAGCCCACCAGGCTCCCCTGTCCCTGGGATTCTCCAGGCAAGAACACTGGAGTGGGTTGCCATTTCCTTCTCCAATGCATGAAAGTGAAAAGTGAAAGTGAAGTCATTCAGTCATGTTCATCAAGGGGCTTTCAAAACCTCCTTTGCAACTTCAAGGTTTTATGCACCAAATTGATAAATTCTATGACAAATTCGACTATATCCACCAGCTCTTTGGGAAAACATTTTGAGAATGTGGAGGAGATGCCCAGTGGGTNATCAAGGGGCTTTCAAAACCTCCTTTGCAACTTCAAGGTTTTATGCACCAAATTGATAAATTCTATGACAAATTCGACTATATCCACCAGCTCTTTGGGAAAACATTTTGAGAATGTGGAGGAGATGCCCAGTGGGTGGTCAGGTCTAAATTTCAATGTCAAAGCTACCTTTTATGTGATACAGGATGTTACTGTCATAGAGGTACAGGTGAGGGAGGGGACCACCAGGGAGCTGGAATGCTCCAAGTCAGGGGGAGGCAGGTGAATTTTGCCGTTTGTTCCCCTGGGAGCAGGTGCAACTTTCAAGAGAAGGACTGAAGGGCTGGCCAATAGGGCAGGTTTCAGTTTGGACAAGAGGGTGCGAAGGAGAAGACCCAGGGGAAGGGCACTGTATTGCAGAGAGAACAGGAGGTGATAAAAATGCCATTCTCTAGGCAGGC
>SJYW01052109.1:0-11644 GCA_006410735.1 Raphicerus campestris
AAAATGAATTAAGTTATGAACTGAATAAAATTTCAAACACTTTTCAACAAAAAGAGAATTGAATTCATTGGGAACCCCATAATAATTTAAAGGTAAAAGGAAAAGAATCACTGCAATAGGACAACCAATAGTGGTGAAGTTGCTGGACATCAAGGATAAAGAACCTGATGGGGACCTGGCATTTAGAAAAGTATCTATTATAATAGACACTCAACTGATACTCATAGAATTAATGAGTAAAACTGAGCCAGAAAATGAAGAAATTCCCTATACTAAGGGAAAGCCAAGCCAACGTTAAACTTCCTAGTTAAAATGCTAGAAACTGTAGGGGCAATTATTATAAAGTATTCAGGGAGTGAAAGTGTATTCTGAGATTTTTTTTTACTTAGTAGAATGTCATTCAAATATATAGAACACAAACAGGTTATTTTGACATGCCGAAGAACTCAGGCAACACGGCATTCATTAGTTTTTTGGGGGGAGAAAAAAATCTATTTGATTAAGATGTCCAGCCAACCAAGATAAGAGTTAAAAATAAAGGGTTCAATTATAGAAAAATGAGAATACTGATGCTATTTAGATATAGCACCAGGACTAAACACCTGGAAATTATGGTATTAGAAGAGAATGCAAAGGTTATAAATTGCAGCAACATAGAAATAATAATCTCAGTACAATAATCAGGAGGTCAGAAGAAAATAGAGATGGGAGAAAGTGTTTGTTTCCGCTTATTTCCTTATGGAGCATAAGAAATTCTAACAAATGCTGGTAATTTAAATTATGAAGGTTTAAGTGTGTTATTTTAATGCATAAAGATAACACCAGAATAAATTAAAATGGCAATATAACCAGGTGATGTATGCAGAGGGTGTGTAAATTTGGGAGGAGAGGTATGTATGATAATTTCCTCATCTTNGCATAAGAAATTCTAACAAATGCTGGTAATTTAAATTATGAAGGTTTAAGTGTGTTATTTTAATGCATAAAGATAACACCAGAATAAATTAAAATGGCAATATAACCAGGTGATGTATGCAGAGGGTGTGTAAATTTGGGAGGAGAGGTATGTATGATAATTTCCTCATCTTCCTTAGGGGAAGTTGGCAGATACTGTTTAAGGTGGATGAATAAGTTTTAAAGTTATTTGGATATGTTATTCAAAAATATAAAGTTATTCAAAAATTTAAAAAGTAAAAATTCATTATAAATACAAAACCCACACACAAAAAATAGAGAAACCCAGATCACAGAGGAAAATAGAGAAAGCAATGGAAATATTTAATACATAAATAAAGAAGTAAGACAAAAGATAGCATCTGATTAATAAATGTAAATGAGGTAAACAATCTGTTGAGAGAAAGACAAAAAGAACTCCTCGTATTTCACATTGCTTGAAAACTGTAATTCCACAAGAGGAAGTCTAAACAAAATAACACGGTACATTAGAAAATTAAAGGTATGTGGTAACCCCCCCATTCTCCCTTCCTGGCCCCAAACACCCCACAGCTAATCAAGGCCAATGCGAGCAAAAAGGAAGCAGGGGTTGCCATGTTGGTATCATCCAAGGTAAGCAGCAATGACAGCTCAGGGAAGTGAACTAGTTAAGAACTGTGAAGGCAGAGTGTTGGATGAGTTATCAACAAGGTTGTGGTTGTTCCTAAGAACAACCGAAGGAGTACCACCAGAGGCAATGTATGTTCTTTGCTTAGCACAGCACACAGATGATCATAAGTTCTAAACGGAAGCTAGCCACAATTTGAGCCCTGCTTCTGTTCCATTTGTTCTGTTTTTTTTTTTTTCCCCCAGAAATTCCACTTATCTATATGTTGAATCTCTGCTAATTGTCATCCAGGCGCCAAATATCTGTGTTTTGGTTTTTGTGTGGTTCAACCTTTACTCTAGGCACAAGCCATGGAGTTGTGCCTGTCCAATTTTTACTATCCATCTTGTCATGCAGCCCAACCACCATCCAGCTCTCTGCTAGGTAGGCTGGTGCACACTCCTGGGCTTACAGCATAGTTGCTTCTAGACAATTGTGGTTCTCTTGTGACACACTTCCTGCTTGCCCCAGGATTGGTTCTTCTGTCTTCAAACTCGAACGATGTCACTGGATTTCCCAAGACCTCCTCTAATTATTTTCATCTGGCTCCATCTGTAGCTTTCTCTTTGAAGCCATGACATGTGGAGGAAATTCTTTCCTAGTTCAAATGTTGAGACAGCTTGTTTGCTCTTTTCAAAATCATTGTGTCACTATAACAAGGGCCTGGGAAGAAGGTTAGATACTTTTGCTCAAGTCACCATTTTACATAAAGTTTCTTTTTTCCATTTTGTCTTGACTCATAAGACTCTTATATTCCTGGCTCTTATTCCTCTGGGTCCATATCGTTGTTTCAGCTTCTGCTTTTGGACATTCTCTTTAGAGACCTATGGACTTCTCTTTTTGGCTCTCTGAGCCTGGCTTTTTATTCAACTCTCTCTTTAAAAAAAAATTAATTTATTGTAATTGGAAGGTAATTACTTTACAATATTGCAGTGGTTTTTGCCATACATCCACATGAATCAGCCACGGGTGCACATCTGTCCCCCGACCCTGAAACCCCCTTCCCACCTCCTTCCCCATCCCATTCCTCCGGGTTGTCCCAGAGCACCGGCTTTGAGTGCCCTGCTTCATACATCGAACTTTCACTGGTCAACTATTTTACATATGGTAATATACATGTTTCAATGCTATTATTTCATATCATTCCACCCTAGCCTTCTCCCACATAGTCAACTCTCTACTCTGATCTTAATATCCCTCTTCTACCCTGGTTTTGGAGGAGAATCACTTCTTTTAGCTCCATCCTCAGATGTTGTAAGCAGGATTTTAAGATGGTACCCATGATCACTGTCCTCTTGTATCACTCTCACGATATTATGTTATATGGCAAAAGGGAGAGTATCTAAGTGTGCCTGAAGTAATTACATGAACCCTCTAAAAGCGAGTTTTCTCTGGCTAGTGGCAGGAGAGAAAGTCACAGAGATTCAAAGAATGAGGACTCAGGAACTCTCTGTTGGTCTAGTGGTTAAACGCCTTGCTTCCACTGTAGGAAGCAAGAGTTGGATCCATGGTTAGGAAACTAAGATCATACATGCCTCATGGCCAAAAAAGAAAAAAAAAAGCCTTAAGCAAAGAACAACATACCATTGCTAGCTTTGAAGATGGAAGGGGCCATATGGCAAGGAATGCAGGTGGTCTCTCTCAAGAAGCTGACAGTAGCACCTGGCTGACAGCTAGCAAGTTATTGGGGACTTTAGTCTTATGGCTGCAAGGAACTAGATTCTGCCAACAACCTAAATGAACTTGGAAGCGGGTTCTTCCCCAGAGCTTCCATATAAGCCCAGTGCAGCTGACACCTAATTATAGCCTTATGAGACCCTGAGCAGAGAAGGTAGGTGTGCCATGCCAGATTTCTGAACTATAGAACTCTGAGTTAATAATTGGGTGTTTAAAGTCATTAAGTCTGTAATGATTTTTTCCACAACAATGGAAAACTAATATATTAACATCATCACTAACTTCATATGTTCTGGAGAAAAATCGGACGATAAATCCTGAATGGGAAGAAGTGAAGCAATATTGCAATGCTTTTGCAAAGAGAGGCTAAACCAAAATATAGTCTTAACTCTTTTACCCATGCCTCCCCATCTCAATTTATTTATTGAGATATATCTATACAATGTTACATAGATGCATAAACTATATAACATTATATATAGTGTACAACGTAGTGATTTGATATTTATGTATTTTGCAAAATGACCATCACAATAAGCCTAGCTAACATCCATCACCACACATTCTCACACATCTGTTTTTGTGTATGCATGTAATGAGAACTTTTAAGATCTACTCTTTTAGCCTTCATTACCTATTGATGATAAGTACAACAACCTCCTAATTCAGGGCTTTACTCAATTATCTGCATTGCTCTTGTTTTGAGGTTTCTGAATCCCTAATTTGATTATGTCACTCTTCTACTTCAACTCCTCTGAGGACATCTCATAGCCTTCAGGAGAAAATCCAGACTCCCTAGCTTAGTATTTCCAGCTTATATTTCTCCCACATTAGCATTAGTCATACTAAATTGCTTGCCTTTGCTACAGGAAAGCATATATTTGCACTACTTTGTGCTTGAAGACGACTGCCAATTCTGTCTGGAAAATTGCTGTTCATCCTTAAAACTCCTCATCCCTTTCCAGGAGGTGTTTTGTGAGTTAGATATAGACACTTCTCTTGTGGGTTTCTGTTCATTAGATAATGGGGTACCTTAATAGGGGCTTTCTTTCCTTTATACAGACAGATTCTGACTACCACTCTCCCAGTATGTAAAGAGACTCTGGATTTAGACCAGGCTCAGGCAGATATGTATTGCATTAGACAAGGTCTAGTTTAAGTCCAGAGGTGTAATTTGATATTTAAGCTAGGGTATGGCTAGCTTAGGAGCAGTGAATGAGGCATTTTGCATAGGCAACTCAGAGTTGTCTGGGAGAGATTGTCTGATCACTCTTTTATCTCTTTTTACTGAAATTCATCAGGCTTGACCTGATGACTGTCCTATGACAGGGGAGGACAGCAAGACTTTTCCCATAGTGCTAGTTTGAGTCCTGAGAGAGCTGTGACAGGGCTGGACTTTGGGTGCTGCTGAAATGTCCTTGAACAGGTTCACATGGGGCCTGCTTTTGCCCTGAGAAGTGGTTCCATGAGAATGGAAAGGGCTGGTAACTCAAGTTCAGCCAGGCATGGCCCACCTTCTTGGAATAGAATGGACCATCTTCCCTCGAAGGACATCCTCACAAGCACCATGGAGCCTGGCACTCAGCATGGGACAAAACAGTCAGCTGCTACAGCCATTCCTTGCATTTTTCACTTCAGCAGTGGTTCTTCTTCCTGAAGCAATTATTTGACACTGCTGCTGAAATCAGAGAGGGCAACGGCATCCCACTCCAGTACTCTTGCCTGGAAAATCCCATGGACGGAGGAGCCTGGTAGGCTGCAGTCCATGGGATCGTGAAGAGTTGTTTAAGAGTTGGATACGACTAGGCGACTTCACTTTCACTTTTCACTTTCATGCATTGGAGAAGGAAATGGCAACCCACTCCAATGTTCTTTCCTGGAGAATCCCAGGGACGGGGAGCCCAGTGGGGTGCCGTCTATGGGGTCGCACAGAGTTAGGACAGGACTGAAGCGACTTAGAAGCAGCAGCAGCAGCAGCAGCTGCTGAAATATCTGCCATCTGCAGGCTGTGATACCACTCTAATGGCAGAAAGCGAAGAGGCACTAAAGAGCCTCTTGATGAGGGTGAGGGAGGAGAGTGAAAGAGCTGGCTTAAGGCTAAATATTAAAAAAAACTAAGAACATGGCATCCAGCCCCATTATTGCATGGCAAATAGAAGGGGAAAAAGGTGAATGTAGTGACAGATTTCCCCTTCATGGGCTCCAGAATCACTGTGGACAGTGACCGCAGCCATGAAATCAGAAGACGATTGCTTCTTGGCAGGAAAGTGACGACAAAACTAGACAGTGTGTTGAAAAGCAGAGACATTACTCTGCCAACAGAAGTCCATATAGTCAAGGCTATGGTCTTCCCAGTGGTCACATATGGTTGTGAGAGCTGGGCCATAAAGAATGCAAAACACCAAAGAATTGATGCCTTTGAACTGTGGTGCTGAAGAAAACTCCTGAAAGTCCCTTGGACAGCAAGGAGAGCAAAACAGTCAATCTTAAGAGATATCAATCCTCAATATTCATGGGAAGGACTGATGTTGAAGCTGAAGCATCAGTATTTTGGTCATCTGATGTGAACAGATGACTCATTGGAAAAGTCCATGATGCTGGGAAAGATTGAGGGCAGAAGGAGAAGAGTGTCAGAGGATGAGATGGCTGGATGGCATCACTGATGCAAGGAACAAGAACTTGGGCAAGCTCCGGGAGATGGTGAAGGATGGGGAGGCCTGGCGTGCTGCAGTCCATGGGGCCACAAAGAGTTGGACACGACTAGGTGACTGAACAACAGCAATAAGCTGTGAGGTGACAGACACCAGAATTTGTTCCACCTGCCCCTGAGTGTCTGACAGAGAGAATGGAAAGAGATTTGGCACAAGGCCTTGGCTGGTTTCCTTTGTATCGAGGTAACAACCTCATGGAGCTGTTTTTGCTTTGGTGGCTAGCAGCACAGAGTCTTTGTTGCACTTAATGGTGGTTTAGATGCTCAGCCACAGCCAGTTTCCGCTCCATGTCAGAAGTCAGAGCTTCTCCTCCGTGTTGGAGCTAGGATGATAAAATGGACTTCCTTGGGCTACCAGCATCTTGGTGTTTGATCAGAGTCTTCTGGGGTTTGACCATTGCCTATTGTTTGTACCCCAAACTACCACTTTCATAGTTTTCTAAGCAACAGTTTGTTTGGGTGACTAACAGAAGCAAAAGTAACATTATTTCTTTCCTTGCTCTCTGCAAAATAATGCAAGCAAACTATTTAAGTAACTCTATAAGCAACAGAAGCAAAACTTGAGCTACCTAAAGTGAAGTGAAAGTTGCTCAGTCCTGTCTAACTGTTTGGAATTCTCCAGGCCAGAATACTGGAGTGGATAGCTGTTCCCTTTTCCAGGGGATCTTCCCAACCCAGGGATTCAACTCATGTCTCCTGCATTGCAAGCAGATTCTTTACCATCTGAGTCACAAGGGAAGCCCAAGAATACTGGAGTGGGTAGCCTACCCCTTCTCCAGCAGATCTTCCCGACCCAGCAATTGAACCAGGGTCTCCTGCGTTGCAGGCAGATTCTTTGCCAACTGAGCTATCAGGGAGCTGTAAAGAATTTGTCTAATCAGCTGTGGCCAGGAGACCCCAATCACGCTAGGGTGGGATTATCCATCCTCAGGTGTTCAAGGCTGGTCACAGGCCTCTACGGGTGTCGACTGAAATATTCATTTGTTTACCCATTTGTTTCTCAACCAGTGTATAAACATTTGAAAATCCTTCATCTTTTTTCTGTTTCTAGTATCTCAATTCCAATAGGCAATTCAATGATGTTAAACCAATTCTAATATTGGTTTAGCATTATTATTAAATGCAGGGTTTATATCCTGCATTTTTGTTCATGTGAATTATTATCATACTTGGTTTTTGCAGATATAGCATTCTCAAAGAATGATGAACTCTGATAATTAAGTATGATCCTAATGGCACTCAGAGAAGGCAATGGCGCCCTACTCCAGTACTCTTGCCTGGAAAATCCCATGGATGGAGGAGCCTGGAAGGCTGCAGTCCATGGGTTGTGAAGAGTCGGAAACAACTGAGCGACTTCACTTTTAAATTACAGATTATTTTGGTACTTGGGAAATTATTTGATGCAGATTCATTCATAACATAATTTTGCCTAATCAAATGGAGTACTGTGAAAGTTGTAATAAAAGCACTGCTCTATCAACACACTTAAGGTATACTCTTTTCCTCCAAATTTGAAAATTATCCGAAAGAAATACAAATCTTTCCTCCATAGAAAATACAGAGACAAGGAAATAAAAAAAAATCAAATTATTATACACATTTGAAGTGAAAGTGAAAGTCACTCAGTTGTGTCCAACTCTATGCAGTCCATGGAATTCTCCAGTCCAGAATACTGGAGTGGGTCGTCTTTTCCTTTTCTAGGGGATCTTCCCAATACCAGGGATTGAACCCAGGTCTCCAGCATTGCAGGCAGATTCTTTACCAGCTGAGCCACAAGGGAAGCCCAAGAGTATTGTAGTGGATAGCCTATCCCTTCCTCAGTGGATCTTCCTGACCCAGAAATTGAACCGGGGTCTCCTGCATTGCAGGCAGATTCTTTACCAACAGAGCTATGAGGGAAGCATTTAGCTACCTCAAATACTATTTTACATCAATAAAAATGCTTAAACACTTAATTTTAAAATAATTATCCCTCTAGTTTTATGAAAGAAATTAATTTATATGAAGGACATTCAGAGTTTGTACTATTTTAAATTTTACTACAAGTAGAAATATGATTATTATAATCCTTTCTTTTCTTTTCTCACTGTTTGCAAGATAGTGCAAAATAAAAGAGTTTGAAATACTTAGAAGCATTATTTAATGTATCCAATTCTGCAAATGGAAAGGTAGCCTATTAATTTCTCCTTGGGCGTTTATCAACTCAAACCATCTAACAGACTAGTTAGAGGAGCATCCATTATGGGTAAATAGCTAGAGGAATCAAGTAATGTTTTCTTCTAACTGCTGAAGGTATATACAAACATTTTTAATGAACAGTGCTGAACCATGCCCAGCATGAAAATATTTAACAACTTTTCCAGGATAAACAAGAATCCTGCTCTCTTTTTCTCTCTGGCATGACTTTGCAAAGAACTTTGCACGGAACTAGGTGCATGACAAATGCTTTCAGAAACAATTGGAAAAATGAAATGCTGAAACAATAAGAAGCTAGTACAGAGTATGCTTAAAGCAAAACCCACATTAAATGTCTTCGATGTTTGGGATACTGAGAGTAAACAGAACAAACTAGTTTTTACATGTAAACGGTTATCCATTTCATGAAAATGATCAGTTTTATATTAAAGCAGTGATTAAAAAATTTTCCCCTGGCTCAAACTTTCTGGTGCTGTGCTTCAGTGATCTCTTTTTGTCACATTTCACCCCAATAATAGACCTATAGACATAAGCAGCCAAATTTAGAAAACAATGCTTCCTTTCTCATTGTTGTTGTTTCGTTGTTAAGTCCTGTCGATTCCTTGTGAACCCGTGGACTGTAGCCTGCCAGGCTCCTCTGTCTATGGGATTTCCCAGGCAAGAACACTGGAGTGGGTTGCCATTTTCTACTCCGGGGGATCTTCCTGACCCAGGGATCAAACCCTGCACCTCCTGCAATGGTAGGTAGATTCTTTACCACTGAGCCACCTGGGAGCCAAAAACTCAGAAAGTAATCTTAATCCCCAATCTTTAGAAAAATTACCTAGTTTTTGAACTAAAAAATATATTTTCAAAGCTGCTCAATGAGACTTTTTCCATCAGTTTTGACTGTGCAGCAGTTTTCCATGATCCACACTAATATCCTGAATATCCTGCTTGCTCAGCACCAGTCTCCTCTCCATTATTAAGTATTCAGAAGAGATGAGCATAGCCTTTCAGTGCATGTATAGCATTTGTCCCCCAGGTATTCAACCTCTTGTCTCCTTAAAAAGAAGCCCAGGTACAATATTCAACACTAAAACAACACAACACAACACACACACACACACACAGAGATGCATTTTCCTGAGCCACCATCCAGTGTTGTAACATGTGGATTTCAAGGTCAATGTGTCATAGCGCCACTGAGAATCTTGACTGTGTGGGATCATTGCAAATATGAAAAAAATTCTTTATGTACTTGCCATCTGAAAGCAAATGTGAAAGCTTTAAGGTATAGGAGCTTAGGAAAATATTACAATTGCCACATGATTGCTTTTAGACACAGTTTGACATTCTTGAAGAATAGATGTTAAAGAGTAACTCCTTTTCAATGATATAAACTCACTTATTCAGGGAGTCAACAAATATTCATTGGGAGCCTACTGTATACATAAACTGGCAGATACATTGATGGATAACAAGGATGTATAACACCATATTGACCATGTGTATATCATTTCCTAGAGGGCTTTGCTGACAAAGCAGAAATGAAGACTGATTACTGTAAATGGTGTTTAAAGTTTTTCTTTATGTCCAATAGTAACATGACCAGCATACCTCTAACAACCTTGTCTCTCCAGAGATTCATTATATATTACTCATCAATAATCAAGAAGAATTTAAAATGACTTTTCTATGGAGGAAATAGACCTAGATAAAATTTGATTAAGGATAGATAATATGAGCACAAGGCTTAAAAACTATTTCAAGTGAAGTGAGATGAATCTGACCTGATTATAGAGGTCATCTGTTTTCTGAGATAATCATACAGTTTAAAACAAAAAGTTTCAATGGGATGCAACATTAGAATCCCATGAGTAGAAGGATTGTTTTTTGGCATGAATAGGAAGTTGCTCACTCTCTAAGGATCTGATGAACGGCCTTGGAAACTAACGGAGGAAGAATAATCAAATAAGTTGTTTAAGAGAATCATTTAAAGGCTTTTTCTACAAAGAAACATGATCTTCCAAACTGTGAATTAGATCGTCAAGAGACTGAAATTTTAACATTGCTGAATATGTCATTGAACTGTTCCATAAAACACACTGCAATGATTTCCCTAAGTTTTCTACACATCTTACAAAGTTTGATGGAAAGGTGAATGACTTTATATCACATTACATCTTTCTGGCTTTGAGGGAAAAGGAGATGATTCAAACTTTAATCACATCAAGCTAGAAACTAGAGCTACTATGAATTCATGGTCCTGAGCACTGACTTGGAGCTTTGTGCTATAATACCTGGAAATACTCTTCACACAAGTAGCTATGCCCGCTTCTCTACAGAAACTACAAAACCTCCTGACCCCAAATCTATTATCTTATCAGTGCCTCACATCCTTGTCATCATACTCTCTCACCACTTCCTAGCTTCCACAGAAAGTTAGCAAAGTTCACTAACTTCACCTTCTTACTCATTACACCTTGGCTGATGTCCCGTCTCTACTGAAACTGCTATCGTCGAGGTGACCNGTGCCTCACATCCTTGTCATCATACTCTCTCACCACTTCCTAGCTTCCACAGAAAGTTAGCAAAGTTCACTAACTTCACCTTCTTACTCATTACACCTTGGCTGATGTCCCGTCTCTACTGAAACTGCTATCGTCGAGGTGACCCACCACTTCCTCTTCCCTATGTCCACTGGCAACTTTCCAGTCCTTACCTCAGTTGACCCCTGGGTAATGCTTGGTACTGTTAACCCTTCCATTCTTATTATAGCTCTTGCCCTAAATTGGAAACGACTCCTCTGCTTTTCTCCTAGATCTTGAGAAAAATCTTTCTCAGTCTGCTTCACAGACGCTTTTATTTTTGTTTATTCCTTAAATCCTGGTGTTCAGGTAGGTTGTGTTTTGACCTCTTCACACTCTACAGACTCTTGCTGTACAATCTCATCCATTCCTATGCCTGAAATTGCTATCTATATGTTGCTGGTTCTCAAAGCTACATCTACATCCCAAATTGTTCACCTTCAGACCCATATATTTCAACTGCTGCCTGACTTCTCTTCGGTGGCACACAAATGCCTCCCCTTTAGCAAGCTCAAACTGAACAGATTATCTTTCTTTCAAATCCTTTCCTTTTCCTGGCCCCTGTCTATGATAGCACAGCAACCTACATAAATGCTTCAGTCCAGAAACATGTAGGAATGGTCCACAGCCCAGACAAGGGGGAAAATCATTCTAAATCTCTCATGCATCTGTAGCCATAAAAATAAAATTACTGCTCAGACTGTGATAGTACTGGCTATTTTCACCATTTTTTTTTTTCCTGAGTAACCAAGTTAGCCTCCTGTTGTATTCCTTTGCTTGTAATTCCTTTGCTTTCAAGCCTTTTTCCATGTTAGAGTCAGAGTTATCCTTCAAAAGAAAATCTTGTCATGTCATTCCCCTTGTTTAAATCTTACAATGGCTTCCATTTTA
>SJYW01052111.1:0-23789 GCA_006410735.1 Raphicerus campestris
CCAACCTGGGAGACTCCTTCCGACTTTCCAGGTGCAATCACCTCCTCTTGGGATGCAAGGGGATCACCGTGAAACCTTTCCGGACAGAGCAGGGAAATGGCCCATCATCTGGAGCTCAGCAGGGCAAAACGGGGCTCATCTTGAACTTTGGTGGGAACCTTGGGCTTCCTCTCGAGTGGGGACGGGTGTGGCGGGGGACTTCTGGGATCACAGCAGGGGTGTAAAGAAGCCTTTTGAGGTCCATGGGGGACAGAGTGAATTCCTCTGAGATTCCGTTTCGGAAAGGGCCACACCACGTCTGCAGGGGAGAAGCTTCCAGTTTTTCCTGAGTTGCGGCAGGGTCCTCTTGAGGTACGACGGGGAACCCAGGGACCCACCCCAGTATCCTCAGGAGAGGACATTCTCATTATGAGTTGCGAGGCACCTCTGCGGATTCCTCCTCAGTCGTCGCCGGGTCCTCAGTCCTCATCTGGTGCTGAGGTCGGAGCCTAAGGTTTCCTCACTCATGCTTTCATAGGTCTTGAGGTTACGCTGGAAATCCTTTCCCGATGGAGCAGGCAAAGGGCCCCTCATCTGGAGCTCAGCAGGGGAAAACAGGGTTCCTCTTGAGTCGCGTTGTGACCCTCGGGGTTTGTCTCCAGTGGCGACGATTTGGGCGGGGAACTTCCTGTGTCACAACAAGGGTATTAAGGAGCCTTTCGAGGTCCAGGAGGAAACGGGTGATTTCCCCCGAGGTGCTGAAGTGCACAAGGGACTGACCGTGCCTGGAGGGGAGAAGCTTCTGGTTTTTCTCGAGTTGTGGTGGGGTCCTCTCGAGTTACAACTGGGACCCCAGGGACCCGTCCCTGTGGCCTCTGGAGAGGCCAGTCTCCATGCGAGTTGTGAGGCACCTGTGGGCATTGCTCCGGAGATGTCGCCGGGTTCTCAGTCCTCTTCTGGTGCTGAGGCATGAGCCTGTGCTTGCCTCGCCCATGCTAACATAGGTCTTGGGGTTCCCCTGGAGCCCTCATAGGGGAGTCAGGCCTCGTCTCGCCCGGGGACGTGCATAGCTGCTTACCTCTCCAACTGCAGCAACAGTGTCCACGTCACTGTTGAGGGGATACAGGGATCAGTGTCTTGACATTGAGGTACCCCAGGGCTATCACACATGCCAGTGTGCCAGAGTCGAGCCTCGGGGTGACGGTCGAGTCAGTGAAGGGCATTCAGGGTCATCTGGAGTGGACTAGGCATTTGGGTATCTTGGGCAGTGGTGGTCTGGTCGGACACCTGAGGCTCCTCCCAAATCTCCTGATCCTAGGCCACCTTTGGGATGTGAGGGGAGCGCCAGAAATTCTTTCCCGATGGAGCATGGAAAGGGCCCCTCATCTGGAGCTCAGCAGGGGAAAACGGGGCTCCTCTTGACTTGCGGTGGGACCCTCTTGGATCCTCTTGAGTGGGGATGGTTGGCGGGGGATATTTCTAGGTCACAACAAGGGTATGAAGGAGACTTTTCAGGTCCAAGAGGGAAGAGGTGATTTCCCCCGTGTTCCTGCAGTGGACAAGGGACTCACCCTCTCTGCAGGGGAGAAGCTTCTGGTTTTTCTCGTGTTGTGGTGGGGTCCTCTCGAGTTATGACGGGGAACCCAGGGACCCTCCCCTGTGGCCTCAGGAGAGGCCAGTCTCCAGGCGAGTTGCCAGGCACCTGTGGGATTTCCTCCCGAGATGTCGCCAGGTTCTCAGTCCTCTTCTGGTGCTGAGGCCGAGCCTGTGCTTGCTCGCCCATGCTGACATAGGCCTTGGGGTTCCCCTGGAGTCCCCACAGGGGAGTCGGGCCTCGTCTCGCCTGGGGACATGCATAGCCGCTTTCCTCCCTAACTGCAGCAACAGTGTCCGGGTCCCTGTTGAGCAGATACAGGGATCAGTGACTTGACCTCGAGGTTCTCCAGTGCTATCACAAGTGCCAGTGTGCCGGAATCGAACCTGGGGGTGACAGTTGAGGCATTGCAGGACAGTCAGATTCATCTGGAGTGGACTAGGCATTTGGAGGTCGTCTGGAAATGTGACCCGAAGCCTGAGGCTTCTCTGGACTCACCTGGTGAGAGTGCCTCCTCTTGGGATGCAAGAGCTGCGACGGGAACCCTGTCCCTATGGAGCAGGGAATGGGCTCCTCATCTGAACTGAGTCCCCATAGGGGAATCAGGCTCGTCTCACCTGGGGACGTGCCCAGCCACTTCCCTCCCGAAGTGCAGCAACAGTGTCCAGGTTCCTGTCGAGCAGATACAGGGATCAGTGGCTTGACCTCGAGGTACCCCAGGGCTATTACACGTGCCAGTGTGCCGTAGTCGAGCCTTGGGGTGACAGTCTAGGCAGTGCAGGACAGTCATAATCATCCGGAGTGGACTAGGCATTTGTGGGTCTTGCATAGACGTGACCCGACCACTGAGCCTTCTCTGCACTCTCCTGGTGTGAGTGCCTCCTCTTGAGATGCTAGGGGAGAGCCAGGAACACTTTCCCGATGGAGCAGGGAAAGGGGCCCTCATCTGGAGCTCAGCATGGGAAAATGGAGCTCCACTTGATTCACGGCAGGACCCTCGGTGGTCCTCTCGAGTGGGGATTTTGGGGCGGGGAACTTCTTGGGTCACAGCAAGGGTCTCAAAGAGCATTTTGTGGTCCAAGAGGGAACGAGTGATTTCCCCTGGATGCGGCAGCGGACAAGGACCTCACTCCTCCTGCAAGTGTGAAACTTCTGGTTTTGCTCGAGTTGCGGCGGGGTCCTCTCGAGTTACGCAGGGACGATAGGGGTCCGCCCCTGTGGCCCCAGGATAAGCCAGTCTCCGTGTGAGGGGCGAGGCACATTGGGGGATTCCTCCCCAGTGGCGCCAAGTCCTCAGTTTCCTTCTGGTGCTGAAGCTGCAGCCTAGGATTGCCTCGAGCATGCTGAGATTTGTATTGAGCTTCCTCTGGAGCCAGCAGAGGGGAGTCAGGCCTCGTCTTGACTGGAGACTTGCATGGCCTCTTTCTTCCCTAACTGCAGTGGCAGTGTCCAGCTCCCCGTAAGCAGACACAGGGATCTGTGGTTTGCCATAGAGGTACTCCAGTGCTGTCTCACGTGCCAGTGTGTTGGGAGTCGAGCCTCAGTGTGACAATCGAGACAGTGCAGGGCAGTCATGTTCATCTGGAGTGGACGAGGCATTCGGGGATCTTGGGGAGTGGTGGTCGGTCACCTGAGGCTCCTCCCTACTCTCCTGATGTGAGGCCACCTCTTGGGATGCGAGGGGAGTGCTGGAAATCCTTTCCCGATGGAGCAGGCAAAGGGCCCCTCATCTGGAGCTCAGCAGGGGAAAACAGGGCTCCTCTTGAGTTGCGTTGTGACCCTCGGGGTTTGTCTCCAGTGGGGATGGTTTGGGCGGGGAACTTCCTCTGTCACAACAAGGGTATTAAGGAGCCTTTCGAGGTCTAAGAGGGAAGGGGTGATTTCCCCCGAGATGCTGCAGCAGACAAGGGCCTGACCCTCCCTGTAGGGGAGAAGCATCTGGTTTTTCTCGAGTTGTGGCGGGGTCCTCTCGAGTTACGACTGGGACCCCAAGGACCCGTCCCTGAGGCCTCTAGAGAGGCCAGTCTCCATGCGAGTTGCGAGGCACCTGTGGGGATTCCTCCTGAGACGTCTCCGCGTCCTCAGTCCTCATCTGGCACTGAGGCCAGACCCTGTGCTTGCCTCGCCCATGCTGACATAGGTCTTGGGGTTCCCCTGGAGCCCCCATAGAGGAGTCAGGCCTCATCTCGCCTGGGGACGTGCACAGCTACTTTCGTCTCCAACTGCAGCAACAGTGTCCAGGTCCTTGTTGAGAGGATACAGGGACTGTGCCTTGACCTCGAGGTACCCCAGGGCTATTAACCATGCTAGTGTGCCGGAGTCTAGCATCGGGGTTACAGTCGAGGCAGTGCAGGACAATCAGAATCATCTGAAGTGGACTAGGCATTTATGGGTCTTGTGGAAATGTGAACTGACGCCTGAGGCTTCTCTGCACTCTCCTCCTGTGAATGCTACCTTTTGGGATGCGAGGGGAGAGCCAGGAACCCTTTCCAGATGCAGCAGGGAAAGGGCCCCTCATCTGGATCTGAGCATGGGAAAATGTAGCTCCTCTTGAGTCGTGGCGGAACCCTTGGCGGTCCTGTCGAGTGGGGACCTGTGTGGTGAGGAACTTCTTGGGTCACAGGAAGGGTGTGAAAGAGCATTTTGAGGTCCAAGAGGGAACGGGTGATTTCCCCTGGGACGACGCAGCAGAGAAGTGCCTCACTCCGCCTGCAANTAGCTCCTCTTGAGTCGTGGCAGAACCCTTGGCGGTCCTGTCGAGTGGGGACCTGTGTGGTGAGGAACTTCTTGGGTCACAGGAAGGGTGTGAAAGAGCATTTTGAGGTCCAAGAGGGAACGGGTGATTTCCCCTGGGACGACGCAGCAGAGAAGTGCCTCACTCCGCCTGCAAGGGTGAAGATTCTGGGTTTCTCGAGTTGCGGTGGGGCCCTCTCGAGTTACGATGGAGACCACAGGGATCCGCCCCTGTGGCCCCAGCATAGGCCAGTCTCCGTGCGAGGGGCGAGGCACATCTAGGGATTCCTCCCCAGTGGCTCCAAGTCCACTGTCCCCTTCTGATGCTGAGGCTGCAGCCTGAAATTACCTCGACCATGCTAACATTTGTATTGGGCTTCCCCTGGAGCCCACAGAGGGGAGTCAGGCCTTGTCTCGCCTGGAGACTTGCACGGCCGCTTTCCTTCCCAACTGCAGTAACAGTGTCCGGGTCCCTGTCGAGTGGATACAGGGATCTATGGCTAGAGCTCCAGGTACCCTAGTGCTGTCACACGTGCCAGTGTGCCGGAGTCGAGCCTCGGGGTAACAGTCAAGGCTGTGCTGGCCAGTCAGGTTCATCTGGAGTGGACTAGGCATTTGGGGATCTTGTGGAAATGTGACCCGACGCCTGAGGCCTCTCTGGAATAGCCTGGTGTGAGTTTCTCCTCTTGGGTTGCTAGGGGAGAGCCGGGAAACCTTCCCCGATGGAACAGGGAAAGGGCCCCTCATCTGGAGCTCTGCAATGGAAAATTGAGCTCCTCTTGAGTGCAGCGGGACCCTCAGCGTTCCTCTCAAGTGGGGACCTGTGTGGCGGGGAAGTTTTTGGATCACAGCAAGGGCGTGAAAGAGTATTTCGAGGTCCAAGAAGAAAAGGGTGATTTCCCACGGGATGCCGCAGTGGACAAGGGCCTCACACCGCCTGCAAGGGTGAAGCTTCTGGTTTTTATCGAGTTGTGGCGGGGTCCTCTCGAGTTACGATGGGGACCGCATGGATCTGCCCCTGTGGCCCCAGGATAGGGCAGTTTCCATGCGTGGGGCTAGGAACATCTGGGGATTCCTCCACAGTGGCACCAAGTCCTCAGTCCCCTTCTGATTCTGAGGCTGCAGCCTGAGATTGCCTTGTCTTTGCTGACATTTGTATTGTGCTTCCCCTGGAGCCCGCAGAGGGGAGTCAGGCCTCGTCTCGACTGGAGACGTGAAAGGCCGCTTTCCTTCCCAATTGCAGTAACAGTGTCTGGGTCCCTGTCGAGAGGATACAGGGATCTATGGCTTGCGCTAAAGGTACCCTAGGGCAGTCACACATGCCACTGTGCCGGAGTCGAGCTTGGGGTTACAGTCNTGCGAGGGGCGAGGCACATCTAGGGATTCCTCCCCAGTGGCTCCAAGTCCACTGTCCCCTTCTGATGCTGAGGCTGCAGCCTGAAATTACCTCGACCATGCTAACATTTGTATTGGGCTTCCCCTGGAGCCCACAGAGGGGAGTCAGGCCTTGTCTCGCCTGGAGACTTGCACGGCCGCTTTCCTTCCCAACTGCAGTAACAGTGTCCGGGTCCCTGTCGAGTGGATACAGGGATCTATGGCTAGAGCTCCAGGTACCCTAGTGCTGTCACACGTGCCAGTGTGCCGGAGTCGAGCCTCGGGGTAACAGTCAAGGCTGTGCTGGCCAGTCAGGTTCATCTGGAGTGGACTAGGCATTTGGGGATCTTGTGGAAATGTGACCCGACGCCTGAGGCCTCTCTGGAATAGCCTGGTGTGAGTTTCTCCTCTTGGGTTGCTAGGGGAGAGCCGGGAAACCTTCCCCGATGGAACAGGGAAAGGGCCCCTCATCTGGAGCTCTGCAATGGAAAATTGAGCTCCTCTTGAGTGCAGCGGGACCCTCAGCGTTCCTCTCAAGTGGGGACCTGTGTGGCGGGGAAGTTTTTGGATCACAGCAAGGGCGTGAAAGAGTATTTCGAGGTCCAAGAAGAAAAGGGTGATTTCCCACGGGATGCCGCAGTGGACAAGGGCCTCACACCGCCTGCAAGGGTGAAGCTTCTGGTTTTTATCGAGTTGTGGCGGGGTCCTCTCGAGTTACGATGGGGACCGCATGGATCTGCCCCTGTGGCCCCAGGATAGGGCAGTTTCCATGCGTGGGGCTAGGAACATCTGGGGATTCCTCCACAGTGGCACCAAGTCCTCAGTCCCCTTCTGATTCTGAGGCTGCAGCCTGAGATTGCCTTGTCTTTGCTGACATTTGTATTGTGCTTCCCCTGGAGCCCGCAGAGGGGAGTCAGGCCTCGTCTCGACTGGAGACGTGAAAGGCCGCTTTCCTTCCCAATTGCAGTAACAGTGTCTGGGTCCCTGTCGAGAGGATACAGGGATCTATGGCTTGCGCTAGAGGTACCCTAGGGCAGTCACACATGCCACTGTGCCGGAGTCGAGCTTGGGGTTACAGTCGAGGCAGTGCAGGGCAGTCAGGTTCATCTGAAGTGGACAAGGCAATTGAGGGTCTTGGAGAATGGTGGCCCAAAATGTGAGAGTCTTCCCGCCTTTCCAGGTGGGATCACCTCCTCTTGGGATTGGAGGGAAACACTGCGAAACCTTTCTTGATGGAGCAGTGAAAGGGCCCATCATCTGGAGCTCAGCAGGGGATATCGGGACTCTTCTTGAGTCTTGGCATTACCCTTGGGGTTCCTCTCCAGTGGGGACGGGTGGGACGGGGAACTTCTTGGGTCACAGCAGGGGTGTGAAGGAGGCTTTCCAGGTCCACGAGGGACGGGGTGAATTCACTGGAGATGCCATTGCAGACAAGGGCCACACCACGCCGAGGGGAAAAGCTTCCAGTTTTTCTCCAGTTGTGGCGGGGTCCTCTCGAGTTACGACGAGGACCCCAGGGACCCGCCCCTGTATTCTCAGGAGAGGCAATTCTCAGTGGGAGTTGCGAGGCGCCTCTGGGGATTTGTCCCCAGTCATTGCCTGGTCCTCAGTCCTCGTCTGGTGCTGAGGTCGGAGCCTGAGATTTCCTCGCTCATGCTTCATAGGTCTTGAGGTTACTCTGGAGCCCCCACAGGGGAGTCAGGCCTCTTCTCACCTGGAGACTTGCAGGGCCTCTTTCTTCCCCAACTGCAGCTGCAGTGTCGGGTTCCCCGTAAAGCAGACACAGGGATCTGTGGCTTGCCATCAAAGTACTCCAGGGCAGTCTCACATGCCAGTGTGTTGGGAGTCGAGCCTCGCGATGACATTCGAGACAGTGCAGGGCAGTCATGTTCATCTGGAGTGGACGAGGCATTTGGGGATCTTTGGGACTGGTTGTCGAACACCTGAGGCTCCACCCGACTCTCCTGATGTGAGGCCACCTCTTGGGATGCGACGGGAGTGCCGGAAAACCTTTCCTGATGGAGCAGGGAAAGGGCCCCTCATCTGGTGCTCAGCAGTGGAAAACGGGGCTCCTCTTGAGTCATGGCGGGACCCTCGGTGTTTCTCTCGAGTGGGGACGTTTTGGGCGGTAAACTTCCTAAATCACAACGAGGGTATGAAGGAGCCTTTTGAGGTTGAAGAAGGAAGGGTTGCTGTGCCCTGATATTCTGCAGTGGACAAGGGACTCACCCTCCCTGCAGGGGAGAAGCTTCTCTTTTTTCTCGAGTTGGGGCGGGGTCCTCTTGAGTTAAAAAGGGGACCAAAGGGACCCTCCGCTGTCACCTCAGGAGAGGCCAGTCTCCATGCGAGTTGAGAGGCACCTGTGAGGATTCCTCCTGAGACGTTGCCAGGTCCTCCGTCCTAGTCTGGTGCTGAGGCCGAGCCTGTGATTGCCTCGCCCATGCTGACACAGGTCTTGGGGTTCCCGTGGAGCCCCCATAGGGGAGTCAGGCCTGGTCTTGCCTGGTGACGTGAACAGCTGCTTTCCTCCCCAACTGCAGCAACAGTGCCCAGGTCCGTCAAGTGGATACAGGGATCAGTGGATTGACCTCGAGGTACCCCAAGGCTAGCACACATGCCAGTGTGCCAGAGTCGAGCCTCGGGGTGACAGTCGAGGCAGTGCAGGACCGTCATAATCATCTGGAGTGANTGACATTCGAGACAGTGCAGGGCAGTCATGTTCATCTGGAGTGGACGAGGCATTTGGGGATCTTTGGGACTGGTTGTCGAACACCTGAGGCTCCACCCGACTCTCCTGATGTGAGGCCACCTCTTGGGATGCGACGGGAGTGCCGGAAAACCTTTCCTGATGGAGCAGGGAAAGGGCCCCTCATCTGGTGCTCAGCAGTAGAAAACGGGGCTCCTCTTGAGTCATGGCGGGACCCTCGGTGTTTCTCTCGAGTGGAGACGTTTTGGGCGGTAAACTTCCTAAATCACAACGAGGGTATGAAGGAGCCTTTTGAGGTTGAAGAAGGAAGGGTTGCTGTGCCCTGATATTCTGCAGTGGACAAGGGACTCACCCTCCCTGCAGGGGAGAAGCTTCTCTTTTTTCTCGAGTTGGGGCGGGGTCCTCTTGAGTTAAAAAGGGGACCAAAGGGACCCTCCGCTGTCACCTCAGGAGAGGCCAGTCTCCATGCGAGTTGAGAGGCACCTGTGAGGATTCCTCCTGAGACGTTGCCAGGTCCTCCGTCCTTGTCTGGTGCTGAGGCCGAGCCTGTGATTGCCTCGCCCATGCTGACACAGGTCTTGGGGTTCCCCTGGAGCCCCCATAGGGGAGTCAGGCCTGGTCTTGCCTGGTGACGTGAACAGCTGCTTTCCTCCCCAACTGCAGCAACAGTGCCCAGGTCCGTCAAGTGGATACAGGGATCAGTGGATTGACCTCGAGGTACCCCAAGGCTAGCACACATGCCAGTGTGCCAGAGTCGAGCCTCGGGGTGACAGTCGAGGCAGTGCAGGACCGTCATAATCATCTGGAGTGATTTAGGCATTTGGGGGTCTTGCCGCATTGTGACCGGAGCCCTGAGGCTTCTCTGGACTCATTTGGTGTGAGTGCCTCCTCTTGGGATGCGAGTGGTGAGCCGAGCACACTTTCCCCATGAAGCAGAGAAAAGGCCCCTCATCTGGATTTGAGCATGGGGAAGTGGAGCTCCTGTTGATTTGCAGGGCGACCCTCATCGGTCCTCTCCAGTGTGGACGTGTGGTGTGGAGAACTTCTTGGGTCACAGCAAAGGTGTGAAAGATAATTTCGAGGTCCAACAGTGAATGGGTGATTTCCCGCGGGACGCTGAAGTGGACAAGGGCCTCACTCTGCCTGCAAGGGTGAATCTTCTGGTTTTTCTCGAGTTGCGGTGGGGTCCAGTTACGATAGAGACCACAGGGATCCACCCCTGTGGCCCCAGGATAGGCCCGTCTCCGTGCGAGGGGAGAGGCACATCTGGGGATTCCTCCCCAGTGGCGCCAAGTCCTCAGTCCCCTTGTGGTGCTGAGGCTGCAGCCTGAGATTGCCTCGCCCGTGCTGACATTTGTATTGGGCTTCCCCTGGAGCCCGCAGAGGGGAGTCAGGCCTCGTCTCAACTGGAAATGTGCACAGCCGCTTTCCTTCCCAACTGCAGTAACCGTGTCTGGGTCCCTGTCGAGCGGATACAGCAATCCATGGCTTGCACTCGAGGTACCCTAGGGCTGTCACAAGTGCCAGAGTTTGAGTCAAGCCTCAGGGTTACCGTCAAGGCAGTGCAGGGCAGTCAGGTTCAGGTTCATCTGAAGTGGACGAGGCATTTGCGGGTCTTGAGGATTGGTGGCCCAATCTGTGAGACTCCTCCCGACTTTCCAGGTGAGAGCACCTCTTCTTGGGATGTGAGGGGAACGTGGCGTAACCATTCCCGACGGGGCAGGGAAATGGCCCCTCAACTAGAGCTCAACAGATGAAAACGCTGCTCATCTTGAGTCTTGGCGGGACCCTTGGGATTCCTCTCGATTGGGGACGGGTGTGGCGGGGAACTTCTTGGGTCACAGCAAGGGTGTGAAGGATCCTTCCAAAGTCCACGAGGGACGGGGTGAATTACCCTGAGATGCCTTTGTGAACATGGCCACACCACACCTGCAGAGGAGAAGCTTCCGGTTTTACTGGAGTAGCAGCGGGGTCCTCTCGAGTTACACGGGGAACCCAGGGACCCCACCCTGTATCCTCACGAGAGGCAATTCACAGGGCTAGTTGAGAGGTGCCCCTGGGGATTCCTGACCAGTCATCGCCAGGTCCTCAGTCCTCGTCTGGTGTTGAGGTCGCAGCCTTAGATTTCCTCGCTCATGTTTTCAAAGGTCTGGGGGTTACTCTGGAGCCCCCACAGGGGAGTCAGGCCTCGTCTCGCCTGGAGACTTGCACGGCCTCTTTCTTCCCCAACTGCAGCGGCAGTGTCTGGCTCCCCATAAAGCAGATACAGGGATCTGTGTCTTGACATCGAGGTACTCCAGTGGTGTCTCACGTGCCAGTGTGTTGTGAGTCGAGCCTCGGGGTGACAGTCAAGACAGTGCAGGGCAGTCATGTTCCTCTGGAGTGGACGAGGCATTTGGGGATCTTGGGGAGTGGTGGTTGGACACCTGAGGCTCCTCCCGACTCTCCAGATGCGAGGCCACGTCTTGAGATGGGAAGGGAGAGCCGGTAAACCTTTCCGGATGGAGCAGGGACAGGACCCCTATTCTGGAGCTCAGAAGGGGCAAACAGAGCTCCTGTTGAGCGCGGCAGGACTCTCGGGGTTCCTCTCGAATGGGGACGGTTGGGGCGGGGAACTTCCTAGGTCACAACAAGGGAGTGAAGGAGCCTTTCTAGGTCCAAGACGGAAGTGGTGATTTCCCACGAGATGCTGCAGCGGACAAGGACTCACCCTCCCTGCAAGGGAGAAGCTTCTGGTTTTTCTCGGTTTGCGGCGGGGTCCCCTCGAGTTACGATGGGGACCCCAGGAAACCGAACCTGTGGCCTCAGGAGAGGCCAGTCTCCATGCGATTCGCCAGGCACCTGTGGGGATTCCTCCTGAGACCTAGCCGTGTCCTCAGTCCTCATTTGGTGCTGAGGCCGGAGCCTGTGCTTGCCTCGCCCATGCTGACATAGGTCTTGGGGTTCCTGTGGAACCCCCATAGGGTAGTCAGGCCTCGTCTCACCTGGGGACGTGCAGAGCTGCTTTCCTCTCCAACTGCATCAACAGTGTCCGGGTCACTGTCGAGCGGATACAGGGATCAGTGTCTTGACAACGAGATACCCCAGGGCTATCACACATGGCAGTGTGCCAGAGTCAAGCCTCGGGGTGACAGTCGAGGCAGTGAAGGGCATTCAGGGTCATCTGGAGTGGACTAGGCATTTGAGTATCTTGGGGAGTGGTGGTCTGGTCGGACACCTGAGGCTCCTCCCGACTCTCCTGATCCTAGGCCACCTTTGGGATGTGAGGGGAGCGCCGGAAATTCTTTCCCGATGGAGCATGGAAAGGGCCCCTCATCTGGAGCTCAGCAGGGGAAAACGGGGCTCCTCTTGACTTGCGGTGGGACCCTCTTGGATCCTCTTGAGTGGGGATGGTTGGCGTGGAGAACTTTCTAGGTCACAACAAGGGTATGAAGGAGACTTTCGAGGTCCAAGAGGGAAAGGGTGATTTCCCACGTGTTCCTGCAGCGAACAAGGGACTCACCCTCCCTGCAGGGGAGAAGCTTCTGCTTTTTCTCGAGTTGGCACGGGGTCCTCTCGAGTTATGACAGGGAAGCCAGGGTTCACAACTGTGGCCTCAGGAGAGGCCAGTCTCCATGCGAGTTGCCAGGCACCTGTGGGATTTCCTCCCGAGACGTTCCCGGGTTCTCAGTCCTCTTCTGGTGCTGAGGCCAAGCCGGTGCTTGCCTCGCCCATGCTGACATAGGTCTTGGGGTTCCCCTGGAGACCCCATAGAAGAGTCAGGCCTCATCTCGCCTGGGGATGTGCACAGACGCTTTCCTCCCCAACTGCAGCAAAAGTGTCTGGGTCCCTTTCGAGTGGATACAGGGATCAGTGGCTTGAACTCGAGGTACCCCAGAGCTATCACAGGTGCCAGTGTGCTGGAGTCAAGCCTCGGGATGACAGTCGAGGCAGTCCAGGACAGTCAGATTCATCTGGAGTGGACTAGGCATTTGAAGGTCTTCTGGATATGTGACCTGACGCCTGAGGCTACTCTGGACTCCCTGGTGTGAGTGCCTCCTCTTGGGATGGGAGGGGAGAGCCAGAAAACCTTACCCAATGAAGCAGAAAATGGGCCTCTCATCTGGAGCTGAGCATGGGAATATGGAGCTCCTCTTGAGTCGGGGCCGGACCCTCGGCAGTCCTCTCGAGTGGGGAATTGTGGGGCTGGGATCTTCTTGGGTCACAGCAAGGGTGCGAAAGAGCATTTCAAGGTCCAAGAGGGAACGGGTGATTTCCCCCGGGACGCCTCAGTGGACAAGGGCCTCACTCCGCCTTCAAGGGTGAAGGTTCTGGTTTTTCTCGAGTTGCGGCGTGGTCCTCTCCAATTACCATTGGGACCAGAGGGTTCCACCTCTGTGTCCCCAGGATAGGGCAGTGTCCCTGCGAGTGCGGAGGCACATGTGGGGATTCCTCTCCAGTGGCGACAAATACTCAGACCCTTGTGGTGCTGAGGCTGCAGCCTGAGATTGCCTCGCCCGTGCTGACATTTGTGTTGGGCTTCCCCTGGAGCCGGAAGAGGGGAGTCAGGCCTCGTCTCAACTGGAAACGTGCACAGCCGCTTTCCTTCCCAACTGCAGTAACAGTGTCCGGGTCACTGTTGAGCGGATACACGGATCTATGGCTTGCGCTCGAGGTACCCTAGGGCTGTCACACTNGGGGCTCCTCTTGAGTCATGGCGGGACCCTCGGTGTTTCTCTCGAGTGGGGACGTTTTGGGCGGTAAACTTCCTAAATCACAACGAGGGTATGAAGGAGCCTTTTGAGGTTGAAGAAGGAAGGGTTGCTGTGCCCTGATATTCTGCAGTGGACAAGGGACTCACCCTCCCTGCAGGGGAGAAGCTTCTCTTTTTTCTCGAGTTGGGGCGGGGTCCTCTTGAGTTAAAAAGGGGACCAAAGGGACCCTCCGCTGTCACCTCAGGAGAGGCCAGTCTCCATGCGAGTTGAGAGGCACCTGTGAGGATTCCTCCTGAGACGTTGCCAGGTCCTCCGTCCTAGTCTGGTGCTGAGGCCGAGCCTGTGATTGCCTCGCCCATGCTGACACAGGTCTTGGGGTTCCCCTGGAGCCCCCATAGGGGAGTCAGGCCTGGTCTTGCCTGGTGACGTGAACAGCTGCTTTCCTCCCCAACTGCAGCAACAGTGCCCAGGTCCGTCAAGTGGATACAGGGATCAGTGGATTGACCTCGAGGTACCCCAAGGCTAGCACACATGCCAGTGTGCCAGAGTCGAGCCTCGGGGTGACAGTCGAGGCAGTGCAGGACCGTCATAATCATCTGGAGTGATTTAGGCATTTGGGGGTCTTGCCGCATTGTGACCGGAGCCCTGAGGCTTCTCTGGACTCATTTGGTGTGAGTGCCTCCTCTTGGGATGCGAGTGGTGAGCCGAGCACACTTTCCCCATGAAGCAGAGAAAAGGCCCCTCATCTGGATTTGAGCATGGGGAAGTGGAGCTCCTGTTGATTTGCAGGGCGACCCTCATCGGTCCTCTCCAGTGTGGACGTGTGGTGTGGAGAACTTCTTGGGTCACAGCAAAGGTGTGAAAGATAATTTCGAGGTCCAACAGTGAATGGGTGATTTCCCGCGGGACGCTGAAGTGGACAAGGGCCTCACTCTGCCTGCAAGGGTGAATCTTCTGGTTTTTCTCGAGTTGCGGTGGGGTCCAGTTACGATAGAGACCACAGGGATCCACCCCTGTGGCCCCAGGATAGGCCCGTCTCTGTGCAAGGGGAGAGGCACATCTGGGGATTCCTCCCCAGTGGCGCCAAGTCCTCAGTCCCCTTGTGGTGCTGAGGCTGCAGCCTGAGATTGCCTCGCCCGTGCTGACATTTGTATTGGGCTTCCCCTGGAGCCCGCAGAGGGGAGTCAGGCCTCGTCTCAACTGGAAATGTGCACAGCCGCTTTCCTTCCCAACTGCAGTAACCGTGTCTGGGTCCCTGTCGAGCGGATACAGCAATCCATGGCTTGCACTCGAGGTACCCTAGGGCTGTCACAAGTGCCAGAGTTTGAGTCAAGCCTCAGGGTTACCGTCAAGGCAGTGCAGGGCAGTCAGGTTCAGGTTCATCTGAAGTGGACGAGGCATTTGCGGGTCTTGAGGATTGGTGGCCCAATCTGTGAGACTCCTCCCGACTTTCCAGGTGAGAGCACCTCTTCTTGGGATGTGAGGGGAACGTGGCGTAACCATTCCCGACGGGGCAGGGAAATGGCCCCTCAACTAGAGCTCAACAGATGAAAACGCTGCTCATCTTGAGTCTTGGCGGGACCCTTGGGATTCCTCTCGATTGGGGACGGGTGTGGCGGGGAACTTCTTGGGTCACAGCAAGGGTGTGAAGGATCCTTCCAAAGTCCACGAGGGACGGGGTGAATTACCCTGAGATGCCTTTGTGAACATGGCCACACCACACCTGCAGAGGAGAAGCTTCCGGTTTTACTGGAGTAGCAGCGGGGTCCTCTCGAGTTACACGGGGAACCCAGGGACCCCACCCTGTATCCTCACGAGAGGCAATTCACAGGGCTAGTTGAGAGGTGCCCCTGGGGATTCCTGACCAGTCATCGCCAGGTCCTCAGTCCTCGTCTGGTGTTGAGGTCGCAGCCTTAGATTTCCTCGCTCATGTTTTCAAAGGTCTGGGGGTTACTCTGGAGCCCCCACAGGGGAGTCAGGCCTCGTCTCGCCTGGAGACTTGCACGGCCTCTTTCTTCCCCAACTGCAGCGGCAGTGTCTGGCTTCCCATAAAGCAGATACAGGGATCTGTGTCTTGACATCGAGGTACTCCAGTGGTGTCTCACGTGCCAGTGTGTTGTGAGTCGAGCCTCGGGGTGACAGTCAAGACAGTGCAGGGCAGTCATGTTCCTCTGGAGTGGACGAGGCATTTGGGGATCTTGGGGAGTGGTGGTTGGACACCTGAGGCTCCTCCCGACTCTCCAGATGCGAGGCCACGTCTTGAGATGGGAAGGGAGAGCCGGTAAACCTTTCCGGATGGAGCAGGGACAGGACCCCTATTCTGGAGCTCAGAAGGGGCAAACAGAGCTCCTGTTGAGCGCGGCAGGACTCTCGGGGTTCCTCTCGAATGGGGACGGTTGGGGCGGGGAACTTCCTAGGTCACAACAAGGGAGTGAAGGAGCCTTTCTAGGTCCAAGACGGAAGTGGTGATTTCCCACGAGATGCTGCAGCGGACAAGGACTCACCCTCCCTGCAAGGGAGAAGCTTCTGGTTTTTCTCGGTTTGCGGCGGGGTCCCCTCGAGTTACGATGGGGACCCCAGGAAACCGAACCTGTGGCCTCAGGAGAGGCCAGTCTCCATGCGATTCGCCAGGCACCTGTGGGGATTCCTCCTGAGACCTAGCCGTGTCCTCAGTCCTCATTTGGTGCTGAGGCCGGAGCCTGTGCTTGCCTCGCCCATGCTGACATAGGTCTTGGGGTTCCTGTGGAACCCCCATAGGGTAGTCAGGCCTCGTCTCACCTGGGGACGTGCAGAGCTGCTTTCCTCTCCAACTGCATCAACAGTGTCCGGGTCACTGTCGAGCGGATACAGGGATCAGTGTCTTGACAACGAGATACCCCAGGGCTATCACACATGGCAGTGTGCCAGAGTCAAGCCTCGGGGTGACAGTCGAGGCAGTGAAGGGCATTCAGGGTCATCTGGAGTGGACTAGGCATTTGAGTATCTTGGGGAGTGGTGGTCTGGTCGGACACCTGAGGCTCCTCCCGACTCTCCTGATCCTAGGCCACCTTTGGGATGTGAGGGGAGCGCCGGAAATTCTTTCCCGATGGAGCATGGAAAGGGCCCCTCATCTGGAGCTCAGCAGGGGAAAACGGGGCTCCTCTTGACTTGCGGTGGGACCCTCTTGGATCCTCTTGAGTGGGGATGGTTGGCGTGGAGAACTTTCTAGGTCACAACAAGGGTATGAAGGAGACTTTCGAGGTCCAAGAGGGAAAGGGTGATTTCCCACGTGTTCCTGCAGCGAACAAGGGACTCACCCTCCCTGCAGGGGAGAAGCTTCTGCTTTTTCTCGAGTTGGCACGGGGTCCTCTCGAGTTATGACAGGGAAGCCAGGGTTCACAACTGTGGCCTCAGGAGAGGCCAGTCTCCATGCGAGTTGCCAGGCACCTGTGGGATTTCCTCCCGAGACGTTCCCGGGTTCTCAGTCCTCTTCTGGTGCTGAGGCCAAGCCGGTGCTTGCCTCGCCCATGCTGACATAGGTCTTGGGGTTCCCCTGGAGACCCCATAGAAGAGTCAGGCCTCATCTCGCCTGGGGATGTGCACAGATGCTTTCCTCCCCAACTGCAGCAAAAGTGTCTGGGTCCCTTTCGAGTGGATACAGGGATCAGTGGCTTGAACTCGAGGTACCCCAGAGCTATCACAGGTGCCAGTGTGCTGGAGTCAAGCCTCGGGATGACAGTCGAGGCAGTCCAGGACAGTCAGATTCATCTGGAGTGGACTAGGCATTTGAAGGTCTTCTGGATATGTGACCTGACGCCTGAGGCTACTCTGGACTCCCTGGTGTGAGTGCCTCCTCTTGGGATGGGAGGGGAGAGCCAGAAAACCTTACCCAATGAAGCAGAAAATGGGCCTCTCATCTGGAGCTGAGCATGGGAATATGGAGCTCCTCTTGAGTCGGGGCCGGACCCTCGGCAGTCCTCTCGAGTGGGGAATTGTGGGGCTGGGATCTTCTTGGGTCACAGCAAGGGTGCGAAAGAGCATTTCAAGGTCCAAGAGGGAACGGGTGATTTCCCCCGGGACGCCTCAGTGGACAAGGGCCTCACTCCGCCTTCAAGGGTGAAGGTTCTGGTTTTTCTCGAGTTGCGGCGTGGTCCTCTCCAATTACCATTGGGACCAGAGGGTTCCACCTCTGTGTCCCCAGGATAGGGCAGTGTCCCTGCGAGTGCGGAGGCACATGTGGGGATTCCTCCCCAGTGGTGACAAATACTCAGACCCTTGTGGTGCTGAGGCTGCAGCCTGAGATTGCCTCGCCCGTGCTGACATTTGTGTTGGGCTTCCCCTGGAGCCGGAAGAGGGGAGTCAGGCCTCGTCTCAACTGGAAACGTGCACAGCCGTTTTCCTTCCCAACTGCAGTAACAGTGTCCAGGTCACTGTTGAGCGGATACACGGATCTATGGCTTGCGCTCGAGGTACCCTAGGGCTGTCACACTTGCCAGTGTTCCGGAGTCAAGCCTCGGGGTTACAGTCGAGGCAGTTCAGGGCAGTCAGGTTCATCTGAAGTGGACGAGGCATTTGGGGGTCTTGGGGGTTGGTGGCCCAACTTGTCAGACTCCTCCCGACTTTCCAGGTGCTAGCATCTCCTCTTGGGATGCGAGGGGAACACCAGGAAAACTTTCTCGGTGGAGCAGGAAAAGGGCCCCTCATCAGCAGCTCAGCAGGGGAAAATGGGACTCCTCATGAGTCTTGGAGGGACCCTTGGGGTTCCTCTCGAGGGGGGACGGGTGTGGTGGTGAACTTCTTGGGTCTTTGCAAGGGTGTGAAGGAGCCCTTCAAGGTCCTCGAGTGACCGGGTGAATTCCCCTGAGATGCCATTACGAACAAGGGCCACACCACGCCTGCAGGGAGAAGCTTCCGCTTTTTCTCGAGTTGTGGTGTGGTACTCTCGAGTTACAAGGGGGACTCCAGGAGCTCGCACCTGTATCCTCAGGAGAGGCCATTCACAGTGGGAATTGCGGGGCGCCTCTCGGGATTCCTCCCCAGTCATTGCTGGGTCCTCAGTCCTCGTTTTTTGCTGAGCTCGGAGCCTGAGATTTCCTCGCTCATGCTTTCATAGATCTTGAGGTTACTCTGGAGTCCCCACGGGGGAGTAAGGCCTCTTCTCGCCTGGAGACTTGCACAGCCTTTCTTCCTCAACTACAGTGGCAGTGTTCAGCTCCCCATAAAGTGGACACAGTGATCTGTGGCCTACCATCCAGGTACTCCAGGGATGCCTCACATGCCAGTGTGTTGAGGGTCGAGCCTTGGGGTGACAGTCGAGACAGTGCAGGGCAGTCATGTTCATCTGGAGTAGACGAGGCATTTGGGCGTCTTGGGGAGTGGTGGTCGGACACAGGAGCTCCTCCCGACACTCCTGATGCGAGGCCACCTCTTGGGATATGAGGGGAGTGCCGGTAAACCTTTAGCGATGGAGCAGGATAAGGGCCCGTCATCTGGAGTTCAGCAGGTGAAAACGCGGTTCCTCTTGAGTCACGGCGGGTACCTCGGAGTTCCTCTGGAGTGGGGACGGTTGGAGCGGTGAACTTCCTAGGTCACAACATGGGTATGAAGGAGCCTTTCAATGTCCAAGAGGGAAGGGGTGATTTCCCCTGAGATGCTGAAGCGGACAAGGGACTCACCCTGCCTGCAGGGGAGAACTTTTGGTTTTCCTCGAGTTGTGGTGGGGTCCTCTCGAGTTGCAACAGGGACCCCAGCGACTGCCTCTGTGGCCTCAGGAAAGGCCAGTCTCCACCCAAATTGTGAGGCACCTGTGAGTATTCCTCCCGAGACTTCGCGGGAATCTCAGTCTTCGTCTGGTGCTGAGGCCTGAGCCTGTTCTTGCTCGCCCATGCTGACATAGGCCTTGGGGTTCCCCTGGAGTCCCCACAGGGGAGTCAGGCCTCATCTCGCCCGGGGACGTGCGTAGCCGCTTTCCTCCCCAACTGCAGCAACAGTGTCCGGGTCCCTGTTGAGCAGATACAGGGATCAGTGACTTGACCTCGAGGTTCTCCAGTGCTATCACAAGTGCCAGTGTGCCGGAATCGAACCTGGGGGTGACAGTTGAGGCATTATAGGACAGTCAGATTCATCTGGAGTGTACTAGGCATTTGGAGGTCGTCTGGAAATGTGACCCGACGCCTGAGGCCTCTCTGGACTCACCTGGTGAGAGTGCCTCCTCTTGGGAATTAAGAGCTGAGACGGGAACCCTGTCCCTATGGAGCAGGGAATGGGCCCCTCATCTGAACTGAGCATGGGAAAATGGAGCTCCTCTTGAGTTGGGGTGGGACCCCCGGCGGTCCTCTCAAGTGGGGACATGTGGGGCGCAGAACTTCTTGGGTAACAGCAAGTGTGTGAAGGAGCATTTCGAGGTCCAAGAGGGAACAGATGATTTCCCCTGGGATGCCACAGTGGACAAGGGCCTCATTCGGCCTTCAAGGGTGAAGCTTCTGGGTTGCCTCGAGTTGGGCAGGAGCCTCTCGAGTAACGTCATGGACCACAGGCATCCGCCGCTGTGGCCCCATGTTTAGGCAAGTCTCCGTGTGAGTGCCGAATCACATCTGGGGATAACTCCCCAGTAGCGCCAAGTCCTCAGTCCCTTCTGGTGCTGAGGCTGCGCCTGAGACTGCCTCACCCATGCTGACATTTGTATTGGGCTTCCCCTGGAGCCCAAAGAGGGGAATCAGGCCTCATCTCGACTGGAAACGTACACAGCCGCTTCCCTTCCCAACTGCAGTAACAGTGTCCGGGTCACTGTTGAGCGGATACACGGATCTATGGCTTGCGCTCGAGGTACCCTAGGGCTGTCACACTTGCCAGTGTGCCGGAGTCGAGCCTCGGGGTTACAGTCGAGGCAGTGCAGGGCAGTCAGGTTCATCTGAAGTGGACGAGGCATTTGGGGGTCTTGGGGGTTGGTGGCCAAACCTGTGAGTCTCCTCCCGACCTTCCAGTTGCAAGCACCTTCTCTTGGTAAGCGAGGGTAACCCGACAGAGCAGGGAAAGGGCTCCTCATCTTGAGCTCAGAAGGGGAAAACGGGGCACTTCTTGAGACTTGGCAGAATCCTTGGTTTTCCCCTCGAGTGAGGACATGTGGGGCAGGGAACTTCTTGGTTCTCAGCAAGGGTGTGAAGGAGCTTTTTAAGCTACACGCGGGACGGGGTGAATTCCCTTGAGATGCCACTGCGGACAAGGGCCAAACACTTCTGCAGGGGAGAAGTTTCCGGTTTTTCTCGAGTTGCGACTGGGTCCTCTAGGGTTACGACGGGACCCCAGGAACCCGACTCTGTATCCTCAGGATAGGCCATGCTCAGTGCGAGTTGAGAGGCGCCTTTGGGGATGCCTCCCCAGTCATCACCGAGTCCTCAGTCCTCGTCTGGTGCTGAGCTCGGAGCCTGAGTTTTCCTCGCTCAAGCTTTCATAGGTCTTGAGGTTACTCTGGAGCCCCCAAAGGGGAGTCAGTCCTCCTCTCGCCTGGAGACTTGCACGGCCTCTTCCTTCCCCAACTGCAGCGACAGTGTCTGGCTTCCCATCAAGCAAAGGGTCTGTGGCTTGCTATCGAGGTACTCCAGGTTTGTCTCACTTGCCAGTGTGTTGAGCGTCGAGCCTCGGGGTGACAGTCGAGACAGTGCAGGGCAGTCATGTTCATCTGGAGTGGACGAGGCATTTGGGGGTCTTGGGAGTGGCGATTGGACACCTGAGGCTCCTCCCGACTCTCCTGATGCGAGGCCACCTCTTGGGTTGTGAGGGGAGCACCAGAAAACCTTTCCCGATGGAGCAGGCAAAGGGCCCCTCATCTGTAGCTCAGCAGGGGAAAACGGGGCTCTTCTTGAGTCGCAGCAGGACCCTCAGGGTTCCTCTTGAGTGGGAACTGGTGGGGAGGGCAACATGCTAGGTCACTACTTGGGTATGAAGGAGCCTTTCAACGTCCAATAGGGAAGGGGGATTTCCGCTGAGATGCTGCAGCAGAAACGGGTCTCACATTCCCTGCTAGGGAGAAGCTTCTGGTTTTTCTCGAGTTGAGGCGGGGTCCTCTCGAGTTACAATGCAGACCCCAGGGAACAGCCGCTGTGGCCTCAGGAGAGGCCAGTCTCCATGCGAGCTGAGAGGCACCTGTGGGGATTCCTCCCGAGACGTCTCCAGGTCCTCAGTCCTCCTCTGGTGCTGAGGCCGAGCCTGTGCTTGCCTCGCCCATGCTGACATAGGTCTTCGGGTTCCCCTGGAGACCCCATAGAAGAGTCAGGCCTCATCTCGCCTGGGGACGTGCACAGACGCTTTCCTCCCCAACTGCAGCAAAAGTGTCCAGGTCCCTTTCGAGTGGATACAGGGATCATGGCTTGAACTCGAGGTATCCCAGGGCTATCACAGGTGCCAGTGTGCTGGAGTCGAGCCTTGGGGTGTCAGTCGAGGCAGTGCAGGACAGTCAGATTCATCTGGAGTGGACTAGGCATTTGCAGGTCTTGGGTAAATGTAACCCGACACCTGAGGGTTCTCTGGAGTCCCTGGTGTGAGTGCCTCCTCTTGAGATTCGAGGGGAGAGCCAGGAAACCTTTCCCAATGGAGCAGAAAATGGGCCTCTCATCTGGAGCTGAGCATGGGAAAATGGAGCTCCTCTTGAGTCAGGGCGGACCCTCGGCTGTCCTCTCGAGTGGGGACGTTTGGGGTGGGGATCTTCCTGGGTCACAGCAAGGGTGTGAAAGAGCATTTCGTGGTCTAAGAGGGAACAGGTGATTTCCCCCGGGACGTCTCAGTGGACAAGGGCCTCACTCTGCCTGCAAGGGTGAAGGTTCTCGTTTTTCTACGGTTGTGGCAGGGTCCTCTCCAGTTACCATGGGGACCACAGGGATCCGCCCCTTTGGCCCCTGGATATGCCAGTCTCCGTGCGAGTTCCGAGGTACATCTGGGGATTCTTGCCCAGTGGCGCCAAGTCCTCAGTCCCTTCTGGTGCTGAGGCTGCAGCCTGAGATTGCCTCGCCCATGCTGACATTTGTATTGTGCTTCCCTTGGAGCCCGAAGAGGGGAGTCAGGCCTCCTTTCGACTGGAGACGTGCACAGCCTTTTTCCTTCCCAACTGCAGTAACAATGTCCGGGTCCCTGTCGAGGGGATATAGGAATCTACGGCTTTCGCTCGAGGTACCCTAGGGTTTCACACTTGCCAGTGTGCCGGAGTCAAGCCTCGGGGTTACAGTCGAGGAAATGCAGGGCAGTTAGGTTCATTTGAAGTCGACGAGGCATTTGGGGGTCTTGGGGAATGGTGGCCCAACCTATGAGTCTCCTCCCGACTTTCCAGGTGGGAGCTTCTCCTCTTGGGATGCAAGGGGATCACCGGGAAAACTTTCTCAGCGGAGCAAGAAAAGGGCCCCTCATCTGCCGCTCAGCAGGGGAAAACGGGGCTCCTCATGAGTCTTGGAGGGACCCATGGGGTTCCTTTCGAGATGGGACGTGTGGGGCGGGGAACTTCTTGGGTCACAGCAAGGGTGTGATGGAGCAATTCGAGGTCCATGAGGGACGGGGTGAATTCCCCTGAGATCCCATTGCAGACAAGGGCCACACCACGCCTGCAGGGGAGAAGCTTCCTGTTTATCTCCAGTTGAGGCAGAGTACTCTCCAGTTACGACGGGGACTCCAGGCGCCCTCACCTGTATCCTCAGGAGAGGCCATTCACAGTGTGAGTTGCTAAGCGCCTCTGGGGATTCCTCCCCAGTCATCGCCGGGTTCTCAGTCCTCCTATGTTGCTGAGGTCAGAGCCTGAGATTTCCTCGCTCATGCTTTCATTGGTCTTGAGGTTACTCTGGGGCCAACACAGGGGAGTCAGGCCTCTTCTCGCCTGGAGAGTTGGACGGCCTCTTTCTTCCCCAACTGCAGGGGCAGNGAGATTTCCTCGCTCATGCTTTCATTGGTCTTGAGGTTACTCTGGGGCCAACACAGGGGAGTCAGGCCTCTTCTCGCCTGGAGAGTTGGACGGCCTCTTTCTTCCCCAACTGCAGGGGCAGAGTTCAGCTCCCCATAAAGCGGACACAGGGATCTGTGGCTTGCCAACCAGGTACTCCAGGGCTGTCTTACTTGCCAGTGTGTTGGAGGTCGAGCCTCGGGTGACAGTCGAGACAGTCCAGGGCAGTCATGTTCGTCTGGAGTGGACGAGGCATTTGGGCCTCTTGGGGAGTGGTGGTCTTACACCTGAGGCTCCTCCGGTCACTCCTGATGTGAGGCCACCTCTTGGGATGCGAGGGGAGTGCTGGAAAACCTTTCCCGATGGAGCAGTGTAAGGGCCCCTCATCTGGAGCTCAGCAGGGGAAAACGCAGCTCCTCTTGCGTCGCGGCGGGACCCTCGGAGTTCCTCTAGTGTGGGGACGGTTGGGGCGGGGAACTTCCTAGGTCACAACAATGGTATGAAGGAGCCTTTCGATGTCCAAGAGGGTAGGGGTGATTTCCCTCTAATGCTGCAGCGGACAAGGGACTCACCCTTCCTGCAGGGGAGAGCTTCTGGTTTTACTCGAGTTGTGGCGAGGTACTCTCCAGCTACAACAGGGACCCCAGGGACCCCCCGCGGTGGCCTCAGGAGAGGCCTGTCTCCATGCAAATTGCGAGGCACCTGTGGCTATTCCTCCCGAGACTTTGCCAGGTCCTCAGTCTTCATCTGGTGCTGAGGCCTGAGCCTGTGCTTGCCTCGCCCATGCTGATATAGTTCTTGGGGATCCCC
>SJYW01052112.1:0-13398 GCA_006410735.1 Raphicerus campestris
GTAAGGCCTCCCCAGACAGCCATTTTGGTTTTTTGCATTTCTTTTCCATGGGGATGGTCTTGATCCCTGTCTCCTGTAATCTATCAGGCTCTCTGTCTATCAGGTCTAGTCCCTAATCCATCAGGCACTCTGTCTATCAGGTCTAGTCCCTTAAATCGATTTCTCATATCCACTGTATAATCATAAGGGATTTGATTTAGGTCATACCTGAATGGTCTAGTGGTTTTCCCTGCTTTCAACTTAAGTCTAAATTTGGCAATAAAGTGCTTATGATCTGAGCCACAGTCAGCTCCTGGTCTTGTTTTTGCTGACTGTATAGAGCTTCTCCATCGTTGGCTGCAAAGAATATAATCAATCTGATTTCGGTGTTGACCATCTGGTGATGTCCATGTGTAGAGTCTTCTCTTGTGTTGTTGGAAGAGGGTGTTTGCTATGACCAGTGCGTTCTCTTGGCAAAACTCTATTAGCCTTTGCCCTGATTCACTCCGCATTCCAAGACCAAATTTGCCTGTTATCCCAGTGTTTCTTGACTTCCTACTTTTGCATTCCAGTCCCCTATAATGAAAAGCACATCTTTTTTAGGTGTTAGTTCTAAAAGGCCTTGTAGATCTTCACAGAACCATTCAACTTCAGCTTCTTCAGCATTACTGGTTGGGGCATAGGCTTGGATTACTGTGAGACTGAATGGTTTGCCTTGGAGACAAACAGAGATCATTCTGTCATTTTTGAGATTGCATCCAAGTACTGCATTTTGGACTCTTTTGTTGACCACTATGGCTACTCCATTTCTTCTAAGGGATTCCTGCCCACAGTAGGAGATATAATGATCATCTGAGTTAAATTCATCCATTCCAGTCCATTTTAGTTCGCTGATTCCTAGAATGTCGACATTCACTCTTGCCATCTCCTGTTTGACCACTTCCAATTTGCCTTGATTCATGGACCTAACATTCCAGGTTCCTATGCAATATTGCTCTTTACAGCATCGGACCTTGCTTCTGTCACCAGTCACATCCACAGCTGGATATTGGTTTTGTTTTGGCTCCATCCCTTCATTCTTTCTGGAGTTGTTTCTCCACTGATCTCCGGTAGCATATTGGGCACCTACCGACCTGGGAGGTATCCATATTGATACCAAGGTCTTTATCTATGTATCTATCTATCTGTATCTATATCTAGAAAGAGATTTATTATAAGGTGCTGCCTCTCTCAATTATGCAAACTGAGAAGTCCCATTATCTGCCATCTGCAAACTGGAGCTCCAAGAAAGCATGAAGTATAGTTCAAAAGCCTGAGAGTCAGGGAGCTGAATGGTACAGACTTCAGTCTGAGTCTGAAGTCCTGAGAACCAGATCTCCAAAGGGAGGAGAAGATTGTTGTCCAGATCAACTAGCTAGGCAGAGAATGAATTCAACCTTCCTTTTTGTTCTATTCGGGCCCTCAATGAATTGAATGATGCCCACTCACACTGGGGAGAACCATCTGCTTCACTCAATTCACCAATTCAAATGCTAATCTCTTTCAGAAACTACATCACAGACACACCCGGGTATCTGGGTATCCCCGTGGCCTGGAAGATTATCCATCATAAGCTCTTACTATAGCAGCTAGATGAAGTCGGAGTCCTGGACTTAGAAGCCAGAAGCATAGACAGTCACCAAGGGGACCTGGGCACAGGCAGCAGCAGGAGGAAACCAGTTACCAAAACCAGGTTATGAAGCAGAGATTATGGGGATGGGAGGGAGGTGAGAATGGTCTTGGTGGGTGGGGGAGGAGGGCTATCACACTCTTGCCTCTCAGCTGTGTCAGACTCTACAAAGCAGACATGTTCAAAATAGACAACACTAAACATCTCCCTAGGACTTTTCTCCATATTTTCCCCTGGGTCCATTTTCCTTTATTTCCAGCTGCATTTCTGTGTTTTTTAAAAATACAGTGTTGCTGACCTGGGATGAGTGGCCCATGTCCCTCATTTTGGACAGAGGGAGGTATCTGTCCACGCAGTCAGGGTATGTTTGGAGCTTGGAAAGAAATGTTCCTCCACCCTGGAACATTTCTCACAGATCCTTGGAAGCCTGTGTCTGAAGCCCTTCAGACTCACACATCTGTTCACTTCTGACCTGTCCTCAAAGTATTAAAGGTATTAAAGTGTACTCCAGCTCTTTATTTTTCCCCATTCTAATTAACCAAAGTGTTTAATAAGTAACAGGGATGTTTCCAGTAATTTAGCACTTCATTAGTAATTTGTTTCATTATAATACATATCACCCAAATCAACTCCATTCAGACAACCATTTGCTGCCTTCACAAAAGATAATGACTTCTAATTCCCATTACCTGAGCATCTTATAAACCTTCTAAGTGGTTTGCTATTTTTCATTAAGGTGTATCACAGACAGATTTTGGACCTTGCAAAAACGTAAATAAAACCCTGAAAATTGAACCAGAGATAAGCAAATAAAAGTGAATAAATACACTTAGCAAGCCCCTCGGGGACACTCCATCATGACTGCAGAAACAGCCTTTGTGTTTTTGCATAAAACAAAGTCCATTTCTTGTTAAGTCAGGTAATTTTAATTTTGCCTTTTCAGATACCTAAGGCAGCTAGAAACTTCATCCCTATTTCATGATCATGAAGGCCTATAAAATCAGAGAATGTTTTANTCTTACTATAGCAGCTAGATGAAGTCGGAGTCCTGGACTTAGAAGCCAGAAGCATAGACAGTCACCAAGGGGACCTGGGCACAGGCAGCAGCAGGAGGAAACCAGTTACCAAAACCAGGTTATGAAGCAGAGATTATGGGGATGGGAGGGAGGTGAGAATGGTCTTGGTGGGTGGGGGAGGAGGGCTATCACACTCTTGCCTCTCAGCTGTGTCAGACTCTACAAAGCAGACATGTTCAAAATAGACAACACTAAACATCTCCCTAGGACTTTTCTCCATATTTTCCCCTGGGTCCATTTTCCTTTATTTCCAGCTGCATTTCTGTGTTTTTTAAAAATACAGTGTTACTGACCTGGGATGAGTGGCCCATGTCCCTCATTTTGGACAGAAGGAGGTATCTGTCCACGCAGTCAGGGTATGTTTGGAGCTTGGAAAGAAATGTTCCTCCACCCTGGAACATTTCTCACAGATCCTTGGAAGCCTGTGTCTGAAGCCCTTCAGACTCACACATCTGTTCACTTCTGACCTGTCCTCAAAGTATTAAAGGTATTAAAGTGTACTCCAGCTCTTTATTTTTCCCCATTCTAATTAACCAAAGTGTTTAATAAGTAACAGGGATGTTTCCAGTAATTTAGCACTTCATTAGTAATTTGTTTCATTATAATACATATCACCCAAATCAACTCCATTCAGACAACCATTTGCTGCCTTCACAAAAGATAATGACTTCTAATTCCCATTACCTGAGCATCTTATAAACCTTCTAAGTGGTTTGCTATTTTTCATTAAGGTGTATCACAGACAGATTTTGGACCTTGCAAAAACGTAAATAAAACCCTGAAAATTGAACCAGAGATAAGCAAATAAAAGTGAATAAATACACTTAGCAAGCCCCTCGGGGACACTCCATCATGACTGCAGAAACAGCCTTTGTGTTTTTGCATAAAACAAAGTCCATTTCTTGTTAAGTCAGGTAATTTTAATTTTGCCTTTTCAGATACCTAAGGCAGCTAGAAACTTCATCCCTATTTCATGATCATGAAGGCCTATAAAATCAGAGAATGTTTTAGGAAGGCATAGGAGTATTTTATAATGCAAATGAGAAGAATTTTGAAGTCAACAGACTGTGTTTGGGACAGAATGGTTCACCCAAAGCTTGCCTGATCACTATTAACTACAGTGAGTATGGTGGGTGGGACTTTCCTGGAGGTCCAGTGGTTAAGAATCTGTCTTGCAATGCAGAAGATGTGAGTTTGATTTCTGGTTGGAGAACCAAGACCCTACATGTCATGGAGCAACTAAGTCAGCGTGCCACACTTACTGAGCCCTTACACCATGACTAGAGAGCCCACATGCTGCAACTAAGACTTGATGCAGCCAAAATAAAACTAAATAAATACTTAAAATGGCAGATACGGTGGAGATCTCACCCTTGGTCCCTGGTTTCACATTGAATTTGCCTGTTGGCCTTTCTTCTTGTATCTGCTCCACAGCACCTGGTACAACACTGAGCAGGCAGTAGGTAGCTTATGCTAAGTTGACTCCAGATTGTTGCTGCTGCTGCTGCCAAGTTGCTTCAGTCGTGTCCAACTCTGTGCAACCCCATAAATGGCAGCCCACCAGGCTCCCCCGTCCCTGGGGTTCTCTAGGCAAGAACACTGGAGTGGGTTGCCATTTCCTTCACCTCGTATGAATTGAGAACACACCATGTGCTGGTTGCTATTCAGACATGTTCAACGTCACCTCATTTATCCAGTGATTGAAGTCTACTCTTTCAAGTAGCAAAATTTTGCTACTTTGTGTTAGCCAATTTGGGGAGAAATTATTCCTTAATATAATGCATATTTCTTTGTCTTCCTCCAAAGAGAAGACAGACTATGACTTAAGCCCGTACATCTTAAGGGTTTAGAAGAAAAGCAGAACTCAAGGTATGAAGTGATGGCAAGAATTAAAGAGAGAGCAGGAAGGGAGGCACAAAGGAGGCAGGAGGAGAAGGGGCCTACAGGCATGTGTTCATCCTTCACTCGGCAGGTACTCGCTCAGCGCCTGNGCATATTTCTTTGTCTTCCTCCAAAGAGAAGACAGACTATGACTTAACCCCGTACATCTTAAGGGTTTAGAAGAAAAGCAGGACTCAAGGTATGAAGTGATGGCAAGAATTAAAGAGAGAGCAGGAAGAGAGGCACAAAGGAGGCAGGAGGAGAAGGGGCCTACAGGCATGTGTTCATCCTTCACTCGGCAGGTACTCGCTCAGCGCCTGCTGTGTGCCACCATTGTGCTACAGACTGAAGAATCAGTGATAGGCCAGGCAGATCTGGTCTCTGTCCTCCTGAGGCCTCCAGGCTCTTGCAAAATTCTGAGACCTGAAAGCACCATCCTCATGTGGGATGCATACTGTGATGGAGGAAAGGACTGAGGACATATGAAGTGAGGCGGCTCAGGGGAGCATCCTGAGAAAGGAACGTGCATGGGTGCCCATGATGATCTTCAGTATGTTAGTGAGAACCAACCAGGTTCCTGCGGTGAGCAGCTGTGGGCAGACGTGCCACCACCTGTTCCCCAAAGACACGTGCAGGTCAGGAGACAGGCCAACACGAAGATGACAGGGCAACGGAGATGCAGCTATACTTCTGTGAGAGCAGCTGTGGCTTCTAACTGGATCATCACGGTACAGAGTGGTGGCACTCTCCCTATAAGGCTGTGCTGCACTGTGGTGTAAGGAAGGTACCGCTTGTGTGTCATAGAGTTCTTATCTGATGCTGCCGTTTTCCCAGTTGAAGCACAGTCGACTTACAGTGTTGTGTCAGTTTCCGGTGTACAGCAAAGTGATTCAGGTGCTTCAGATACATGCATACATATATATGTTTACATATACGCGGGCTCCCAGGTGGCACCAGTGGTAACAAACACGCCTGCCAAAGCAGGAGACGTAAGAGATGTGAGCTCGATCCCTGCATCAGGAATCAGGGGCAACCAGGGGTTGCCATCCCCTGGAGGAGGGCAAGGCAAAGCACTCTAGTATTCTTGCCTGGAGAATCCCATGGGCAGAGGAGCCTGGCGGGCTATAGTACATAGGGTCACAGAGAGTCCGACATGACTGAAACAGCATAGTATGCATGCATGCACACATGTATACGTGTATGTATAGGTGCTGTGCTGTGTTCAGTCATGTCTGACTCTTTGTGGCCCCATGGACTATAGCCTGCCAGGCTCCTCTGTCCATGGGATTCTCCAGGCAAGAATACTGGAGTGGTTTGCCATTTCCCACTCCAGGGGTATGTATAGGTATAAATGCATAAAATATGCTTTTTCATATTATATTCCATTATAGTTTATTGCAGGATTCTGAATATATATATTCTATATATGTAAATAATACATATGCACATATGTATACACACATATGTACGTACAGTAGGACCTTGTTTATCTATTTTATATATAGTAGTTTGTGCCTGCTAATCCCAAACTCCTAATTTATCCTTCCCTCACCCAATTCCCCCTTTGGTAATGAAAAGTTTGTTTTCTATATGTGTGAATCTGTTTCTGTTTTGTAAATACATTGCTTTGTGTCATATTTTAGATTTGACAAATAAGTGATATCATATGGTATTTGTCTTTCTGTTTCTGACTTACTTCACTCATTATGATAGTCTCTAGGTCCGTCAGTGCTGCTACAAATGGCATCATTTCATTCTTTTTATGGCTGAGTAACATTCCATTGTATATATGTATGCTGCTGCTGCTGCTGCTACTGCTAAGTCACTTCAGTCATGTCCGACTCTGTGCTACCCTATAGATGGCAGCCCACCAGGCTCCCCCATCCCTGGGATTCTCCAGGCAAGAACACTGGAGTGGGTTGCCGTTTCCTTCTCCAGTGCATGAAAGTGAAAAGTGAAAGGGAAGCTGCTCAGTCGTGTCCGACTCTTAGCGACCCCATGGACTGCAGCCTACCAGGCTCCTCCGTCCATGGGATTTTCCAGGCGAGAGTACTAGAGTGGGGTGCCATTACCTTCTCCGGTATATATGTATGCCATATCTTATTCTGTTCATCTGTTGATGGATATTTAGGTTGCTTCCATATCCTAGCTATTGTAAAATGTGCTGCTATGAATATTGGGGTACATGTACATTTTCAAATTATGGTTTTCTCTGGATATATACCCAGGAGTGAAATTGTAGGATCATGTATTTTTAGTTTTAGCTCTGTTTTTAGTTTCTAAAGGAACCTCCATACTGTCCTCCATACCGGCTGCACCCAGTTTACATTCCCACCAACAGTGTAGCAGTTCTCCCTTTTCTTCACACCCTTTCCAGCATTTATTATTAGTAGACTTTTTAATGATGGTTATTCTGATTGGTGTAAGGTGATAACTCATGTAGCTTTCAAATACATTCATCTAATAATTAGCAATGCTGTGACTCCAACAGTTTGGAAAGCAGGGTCTCAGCTAGCTACTTCTGCATTACAAATGAGGTCGCTCAGTCATATCCAACTCTTTGCGACCCCATGGACACCAGACTCCCCCGTCCAGGGGATTTTCTAGGCAAGAGTACTGGAGTGGGTTGCCGTTTCCTTCTCCAGGGAACTTCCCGACCCAGGGATCAAACCCAGGTCTCCCACATTGTAGACAGACGCTTTCCGTCTGAGCCACCAGTATGATCTTAGCCAAAACCACCCCAAAACTCAGTTGCTTGAATGGTAAATATTTACTTAGGCTCGTGAGTGTATGGATCAGCTGGGTGGTTATTCTGGTCTCAGCTGGGCTCATTAATGTGCTGGGTGTCATCTGTGGGTAAGGTCAACAGCTCTGGTGATCTTGGCTGGTCTGTGTCACATGTTTGGGGGTTGGCTGGTTATTGTTCATATGGGATGGCCTTGGTTGGCATGAGTAGGCTTTCCTTCACATGTTCTCTCATCTTCCAGAAGCTAGCCTGGTAAGTTCACATGTGGTATCAGAGTTCCAAGAATGCAAAGTGGAAGTACAAAGGCCTCTTGGTGCCTAGGCTCACAACTGACATACTGTCACTTCTGCCACATTGTATGGGCCGAAACAAGTCAGGTTGCTCAGACTCAAGTGTGGGCAAAAAGCCCTCAGCATTTCAAAGGAGGGGCTACCTAGTCACATAGCAAAGACATGAACTCAGGAAAGGCATCATTGGAGCCACTTGTGCCATCAATCTACTACAAATAGCAACCTTGAAAGTGTTAGAAAACCCAGGGCTTCCCCAGTATCTTTGTCACAGCTCATGTCCCTGACATTCTCAGGGCGTTGTCATGAATGTGCACACCCACTTCTGTGAAAAGAAACAGATGTCAGGCCCCTACAACTTTCCTCAGCCTCTTTATAAGGAGTTTTGTCTTCCTACATGTTTGAAGTGGAAGTCAGCCAAACCAAGAGTCACAAGGGCGAACGCCCATTAAGCAGTGCTGGTCAGCTGTACTGACTGTAGTCATCATATGGTGGCTGATCACTGATATTGATAGACCTGCCCTGGTCAAGAGACAGAGGCATTGGAATAGAGTGGTTGGCAGGTTGCCACCTCCAGGGAGAGTGCCATGTGTGCTGATGTAACTTTAATAAACATTTAATACAGTGCTGGGTGCTTGGATGAGCTTGGGGGTCACTGCTAATAAGAGCCTGGGCTCAGAGATCTTTTATATTTGTCATAAATGTGCAACCAGGCATTGGAAAACTTTGCGAGTCCCATTCTCACTTCAATAAATGAAAGCCAGCTTTTCTTAGGTGAAGATAACAGTCTTTCCGCTTTGTATCTTTAGATACAATCTTTTGTATTTTCAAACTCTGCTCCTTTTGGAGTTCGTATTTTCTTGACTTTGCACTAGGAGAGAGGCTGCCTTTGCTTCTTCAGTTTCTGCTATAGAAATCTGAGAAATGCTATTTTGAATACAGTTGCAATGAACAAGGGAATGTAGATATCTCTTTGGAGATACTAATTTCAGTTCTGTTGGATGTAAACTCAGAAGTAAGATTACTATATCATGTGGTAGTTCTATTTTTAAGGTTTTGAGGAGCCACTACACATTTTACATTCCCACTGACAGTGTACAAGGGTTCTAATTCCTCCACCTTCTTGTCGAAATTAAAAAAAAATTAGGCATCCTAATGGGTGTGAGGTGATATCTCATTGTAGTTTTGATTTACATTTCCCTGATGATTAATGGTGCTAAGTATCTTTTCATGTACCTGCTGGCCATCAGTGTGTCTTCTTTGGAGAAATGTCTGTTCAAGATCCATTTTCAATAGGTGTTTTGTTATTGAGTTGTAGGTGTTCTTTATATATTTTAAATATTAATCCCTTATCAGATTATTCACAATAGCCAAAACAGCCAAAATATCCATTGACAAATGAATGGAGAGGAAAGTATGGTATATATATACCTGGAATATGCAACAATGTGGATGGACCTGGAGCACATTATGCTAAGTAAATTGAGCAAGTCACATTTATAAGGATAGATATGGTGCGAGTCCACTTCTGTGAAAACAAACTCAGGGAAGCAGAGATTAGAATGCTGATTGCCTGGGGAAATAGGGAGTTGTTCACAAGTAAAAAAGTTCAGTTATGCAAGATGAGTAAGTTCTAGGGATCTGCTTTATAACATAGTGCCTTTAGTTAATACTAATACGAAATTTAGTTAATATTAAACTTACTATATACAATAGCATATTAAAAAGCAGAGACATTACTTTGCCAACAAAGGTCTGTCTAGTCCAGGGTATGGTTTTTCCAGTAGTCATGTATGGGTATGAGAGTTGGACTGTGAAGAAAGTTGAGCACTGAAGAATTGATGTTTTTGAACTGTGTGGTGTTGGAGAAGACTCTTGAGAGTCCCTTGGGCTGCAAGGAGATCCAACCAGTCCATTCTAAAGGAGGTCGGTCTTGGGTGTTCTTTGGAAGNTTTCATCTAGCAATGAGAATCTTTAGAAGTTAGAGCATTTAAACCCCCAAGCAGCAGTTCTTTGTTCCTCTCATTTTTTATGTACACTTCCTTTGGACCACTATCCGTGAAATGGGTAATATAGCATTTGCCCGCTGGGACAATAATTAGCTTGTTTTCCTCTATAAAGCTTGGCCATAATGTTCTTGCTCTTTTCCTTAGAGTCCACCCATACAATGAGCAGATGGCCCATGTGAGGACTGAGAGCTCATGGGATGGTGGAGCTGAGTGAGTGGGGCTCAGAGCTGGGAGGGTCAGAAGAGAGTTATTAATACATGGCCCCTGGCACAGACCTCTGCTGCAGTGTGCTTTGTCAAGATTTCTACCAATAGGCCGACTCTGCTTATGAAAGAATCCACAATCCATCCACAGCTCAACAAACTAGAAATCTCACGTGACCATTTTAATAGAGTTTATTGAAAAGATATAAAGCAACAAGTTAGAAAGCTTTTAGTGGAGGAGCATTCAGGAAAGCACATTTTAGAATATCAGTAATTCACCTTTACCTTCCTGTGGAATCAGAGAATATCTCAATATTTATGATCAAAAGTATAGTAAATACCATATCCTTTTTGTTTTAGTACTTTATTATAGTTTTATTGTTCATAAATGTATCTTTGTAGTCAAATGGTACCTGCAGGCCGGACTGAATAAATCAGACTGTCTCAGCTAGAAAATTACTATTTTATCCTATTCCCTATCCCATTGCTACACTGACCACCAACCAACAGCTCCCTTCCCCCTCCCATCCCCAGTCATCCCTTTTCATCTTGCCAGGAACTGATCCTTCCTCCACACACAGGGTTCCACAGGTAATGTCCAGGTAGCGTAATAGCACCATCTGACAGGTACCCAGGGCCAATGTCCCATCAGAACTCTCAATCAGGTTTCTTAAAAACAACAACAACAACAAAAAAAAAAACAGCTTTATTGAGGTATAACTGATAAATAAAAAGACTTCATATACTTAATGCATCCAATTTGATGAGTTTGAATATATACATGCAGCTCGGAAAGCATCATCACAGTTGAAGTACTAAGTATATCCATCACCTTCCAAAGTTACCTTTTGTCTCTTTAGGTTTCTGTTTTGGTTTGGTTTGGTTTGGTGGTAGGAGAACTTAGGTGAGATCTATCCTCTTAATTTTTTAAGTGCACAATATCAATATTTAGTATTAACTAAAGTAATTTAGTATTAACTAAAATATAGTATTATTCAGTTCAGTTCAGTCACTCAGTCATGTCCGACTCTTTGCGGCCCCATGAATTGCAGCATGCCAGGCCTCCCTGAGTTCACTCAAATTCATTCAACTCCCGGAGTTCACTCAAATTCACGTCCATCAAGTCGGTGATGCCATCCAGCCATGTCATCCTCTATCGTCCCCTTCTCCTCCTGCCCCTAATCCCTTCCAGCATCAGAGTCTTTTCCAATGAGTCAGCTCTTCACACGAGGTGGCCAAAGTACTGGAGTTTCAGCTTTAGCATCATTTCTTCCAAAGAACACCCAAGACTGACCTCCTTTAGAATGGACTGGTTGGATCTCCTTGCAGCCCAAGGGACTCTCAAGAGTCTTCTCCAACACCACACAGTTCAAAAGCATCAATTCTTCAGTGCTCAACTTTCTTCACAGTCCAACTCTCATACCCATACATGACTACTGGAAAAACCATACCCTGGACTAGACAGACCTTTGTTGGCAAAGTAATGTCTCTGCTTTTTAATATGCTATTGTATATAGTAAGTTTAATATTAACTATATTTCGTATTAGTATTAACTAAAGGCACTATGTTATAAAGCAGATCCCTAGAACTTACTCATCTTGCATAACTGAACTTTTTTACTTGTGAACAACTCCCTATTTCCCCAGGCAATCCGCATTCTAATCTCTGCTTCCCTGAGTTTGTTTTCACAGAAGTGGACTCGCACCATATCTATCCTTATAAATGTGACTTGCTCAATTTACTTAGCATAATGTGCTCCAGGTCCATCCACATTGTTGCATATTCCAGGTATACATATACCATACTTTCCTCTCCATTCATTTGTCAATGGATATTTTGGCTGTTTTGGCTATTGTGAATAATCTGATAAGGGATTAATATTTAAAATATATAAAGAACACCTACAACTCAATAACAAAACACCTATTGAAAATGGATCTTGAACAGACATTTCTCCAAAGAAGACACACTGATGGCCAGCAGGTACATGAAAAGATACTTAGCACCATTAATCATCAGGGAAATGTAAATCAAAACTACAATGAGATATCACCTCACACCCATTAGGATGCCTAATTTTTTTTTAATTTCGACAAGAAGGTGGAAGAATTAGAACCCTTGTACACTGTCAGTGGGAATGTAAAATGTGTAGTGGCTCCTCAAAACCTTAAAAATAGAACTACCACATGATATAGTAATCTTACTTCTGAGTTTACATCCAACAGAACTGAAATTAGTATCTCCAAAGAGATATCTACATTCCCTTGTTCATTGCAACTGTATTCAAAATAGCATTTCTCAGATTTCTATAGCAGAAACTGAAGAAGCAAAGGCAGCCTCTCTCCTAGTGCAAAGTCAAGAAAATACGAACTCCAAAAGGAGCAGAGTATGAAAATACAAAAGATTGTATCTAAAGATACAAAGCGGAAAGACTGTTATCTTCACCTAAGAAAAGCTGGCTTTCATTTATTGAAGTGAGAATGGGACTCGCAAAGTTTTCCAATGCCTGGTTGCACATTTATGACAAATATAAAAGATCTCTGAGCCCAGGCTCTTATTAGCAGTGACCCCCAAGCTCATCCAAGCACCCAGCACTGTATTAAATGTTTATTAAAGTTACATCAGCACACATGGCACTCTCCCTGGAGGTGGCAACCTGCCAACCACTCTATTCCAATGCCTCTGTCTCTTGACCAGGGCAGGTCTATCAATATCAGTGATCAGCCACCATATGATGACTACAGTCAGTACAGCTGACCAGCACTGCTTAATGGGCGTTCGCCCTTGTGACTCTTGGTTTGGCTGACTTCCACTTCAAACATGTAGGAAGACAAAACTCCTTATAAAGAGGCTGAGGAAAGTTGTAGGGGCCTGACATCTGTTTCTTTTCACAGAAGTGGGTGTGCACATTCATGACAACGCCCTGAGAATGTCAGAGACATAAGCTGTGACAAAGATACTGGGGAAGCCCTGGGTTTTCTAACACTTTCAAGGTTGCTATTTGTAGTAGATTGATGGCACAAGTGGCTCCAATGATGCCTTTCCTGAGTTCATGTCTTTGCTATGTGACTAGGTAGCCCCTCCTTTGAAATGCTGAGGGCTTTTTGCCCACACTTGAGTCTGAGCAACCTGACTTGTTTCGGCCCATACAATGTGGCAGAAGTGACAGTATGTCAGTTGTGAGCCTAGGCACCAAGAGGCCTTTGTACTTCCACTTTGCATTCTTGGAACTCTGATACCACATGTGAACTTACCAGGCTAGCTTCTGGAAGATGAGAGAACATGTGAAGGAAAGCCTACTCGTGCCAACCAAGGCCATCCCATATGAACAATAACCAGCCAACCCCCAAACATGTGACACAGACCAGCCAAGATCACCAGAGCTGTTGACCTTACCCACAGATGACACCCAGCACATTAATGAGCCCAGCTGAGACCAGAATAACCACCCAGCTGATCCATACACTCACGAGCCTAAGTAAATATTTACCATTCAAGCAACTGAGTTTTGGGGTGGTTTTGGCTAAGATCATACTGGTGGCTCAGA
>SJYW01052114.1:6578-26682 GCA_006410735.1 Raphicerus campestris
AAGAGTTGACTCATTGGAAAAGACTCTGATGCTGGGAAGGGTTGGAGGCAGGAGGAGAAGGGGACAACAGAGAATGAGATGGCTGGATGGCATCACTGACTCGATGGACGTGAGTCTGAGTGAACTCCGGGAGATGGTGATGGACAGGGAGGCCTGGCATGCTGCGATTCATGGGGTCACGAAGAGACGGACACAACTGAGCGATTGAACTGAACTGAACTGAGAACCGAATGAATTTTTCTTCTATTTTCTCTTCTCCAGTATCATTTGTATAACTCAATATTTTCCTTGGGGGAAAATATTTAATCTCGATGAGCTTTTGTTTTCTCATCTAAAAAGGCAGAAGCCTACACTCTCATCAAGTAGAACAAATGCTAATGAAATTTTCCACCATGAGTTATAATCCCATTTTGAGATGAAAAGACAATTTGTTAAACTACAGTTTTCAAAGTTTTATTAAGGCCCTAGACAGAGATGTGTTTGCATCTTCATTGTCCTGATTAACGGAAGTTACTGGCACTTAGTCAAATCCAAATCCAAAAAAGATGAGATTTACATTGTATGAAAATGTTTATTCTATTCACACACAGAAAGAGAATAAATTAAACTTCGACTTCAAAGATACCACAAAGATGGGCTGTAATGGTTTGCTTCATTTTATGCTGCTTTTTCTTAGTGACATAATTTGCTTTTCAATTATTGCTAGTGTTCTTTGGTTGTTCTTTCTCCGTTTATCTTTGTTATTTTAGCTGAAGGAAAAATAGTTCTGTGATCTGATGGTCACATTCCCAACTGAACTCATCTGCATGCTCTTTAAGACTTTTGGAGGAAACTCCCCTTTTGTCCCATTTGTGTATTGCAGTGACGTATGCAGTCCCAATGTGACCATAGAGGATGCAGTGCCAGTAGCCACAGGAAAACGTTAAGCAATATTGACTCACCTTCAGCTGCAAAAACTGCTGGAGGTTCATGATTGGCATTCTTTGATATTTTACTTGAAAGCCTAGTGAAGCTTTTCACCCTTGTGTTATAAGAATATTGATACCAGCGCTGCTGCCTCTACAGCAAACCCACCTTCTTTTAGCCACTCTGTCTTCCCCAGATGCTTACCCAACATATCTACTTACTGATTAAATTAATTCTTTGAGTCTCATACATGATTNAAGAATATTGATACCAGTGCTGCTACCTCTACAGCAAACCCACCTTCTTTTAGCCACTCTGTCTTCCCCAGATGCTTACCCAACATATCTACTTACTGATTAAATTAATTCTTTGAGTCTCATACATGATTCTTTTCCTCTTTCCTGTCCTCCCAATGGCTGCTTTTCATATGCTACCAGGTTATTTTACCTTACCATCAGGATAAGCTAAGAGGAAAAATAAAGAAAACATTACCTGGGGAGGGAGAATTAAATAGAATTTTGTTTTTTATTCAGGGCCCTTAATTCTACCAAAGGCCATGAAAATGACGTTCCAGTTTCTTAATCAGCAATTTGAAAACCATCTCATCCTTGCCTTCTCCTTTGCCCTAGCCCACATCTGGGCACCTCTAGAGACTTATGCCAAAGCAATTTCATCAGAACTGAGTTAATGGCTGAACACTTGATCTGGCATCTCAAAGCAAAAAGCAGAGTGCTGGACAGTGCCTGACAGACAGCTGGCCCACCAGGCATTTGGGTGCCTCTTTTCAGATGAGATGAAAAGTCTGGCTCAAGCTGTTTATCAAGCAAAACCCCAAGCTTCGTCATCACTAAGCCTAGTCCCTCAGTCAGAGTTCTATTGCCATGGCACCTTGTCCCAGGGTTCCAACCAGGTATTGAAAGACTGGATGTGGCCCAAAGTCTGTGTAGACGGGAGATTACCCTAAGCTAAAACAGAGCAGTGAGCTGCATATGTGTGGGCTCAAAATCTGTAGCTTTCCAGGAGAAGAAAGGCCCCAGGGGAGCAACTGGGGCTTTAAACATGGAGCCCTGGGGCCCCAGCCTGATATCTATTACGGTCCAAGTCTACAGCAACCTGAATGCCTCATTCCATTGCATGTCCTTGGGGCCAGTTATTCCTCTTGGCATCTGCAGTGTGTTTAGAATTTGTCACAGGAGCCCAGTGATGTCTATTCCTGGAAGGTTTGCCCTGAAGAACAGCCTCAGGGCATTGCCTCTCTTTCTCTCTAACCACACAGGAATACCTTCCAAAACACTCTAACAGATAAATTTCTATTTATTGTGGAGAAGCTCAGGAGAAAAAAAAAAAAAGCTAAGTTATCAAAGTTAATATCACCAGTGATAAGGTACACTGATATCATGCATCCCCTAAATGGACAAAACACCACTCCTGTGGTATTCTTACCAAAATACCTAATCTCAGTTTAATCATGAGGACCATCATTTAAACCCACATATACAGGGATGTTGTAAAGCAGCTGGCCGTTACTCTTCAAAACTGGTAGGGGTCACTTTGGACAAATACTAAAAAACTGCCCCAGATTGGAGGAGACTAGAGACATGATAACTAAATTGAGGATGGGATTGTCTGTTGAATCTTGGGCCAGAAAAGAGAGCATTAGTGGGAAAGTTGGTGAAATTCTAGTAAGGTCTAAATATTTTTTGGTTTCACAATCATACTGTGACTAAATAAAATTTTAAGATTAGAGAAAGCTGAACAAATGGTATGTGGGAATCTCCATATTTTTCTTGCAACTGTTCAATAAGTAATATTATTTCAAAATAAAAATTTAAATAATTATGATCAATCTTAAGACTTTAGCACTGTGGAGTGAAGGATTATGGTCCCTTTTATTCTGATTTTTCCATACCTCACAGATTTATTATTTTTATATCCCTTTGTAGAATGTGATTCCTAGCTCCCTACTCCCATACTTCTAAAATTTTAGAAGTTTCAGCCATTTAAGCTCTGCCTATAATTTCAGGTTCTCTACAATTAATTGTTTTTCTAGCAAGGAGAATTTAAGGGGCCTAGTCAGTAGTTCAGAAGTTGAATAAATGGAAGCTCTACAGTTTGTTGTTATTTGGTTGCTAAGCCGTGTCCAACTTTTTTGCAACCCCATGGACTGTAGCCTGCCAGACTTCTCTATTCATGGCATTTCCCAGGCAAGAATACTGAAGTGGGTTGCCATTTCCTTCTCCAGGGGATTTTCCCAACCCATGGATCAAACCTGTGTCTCCTGCTTGGCAGATGGATTCTTTACCACTGAGCCACCAGGGAAGCCCCAGCTCTACAGTTAGATCAGCTTTGAACTTATACCCTAGTTCCACTCACTGAGTTTTACTACATTTTCAGAAGTAAATTGCTTGCCTTTTTTTTTCTTTTTCATAGTTATAGTTGTTACTGTTATTTGAGCCATTGGTTCTGTCTTGATTACAATCCTAAATCATTGGCTCAAATTCAAGAAACTCAAGTTATCTCTGGTCTCAGACTCAAATTCCATGAACTATAACTCTCTGTTGCCCTTCTGATGCTGATTTGACAGCAAACTTCAATCTCTCAAATACATTGTCAGCCCTTCCAAAATCCTCACCCTCTTTTTGGTAGTTATAAGGCATTGTCTTTTGATAGATGCTTCTAAAATTTCTTCCATTTCTTTGGAACTAGCCCCTCTGATGCAAACTTTCTTAACTTCATAGACTCCTTGTTGGTTCTTCTTACTGAAGACCAAGCCTGAGTGTTGTTATAATAAAGCCTTCTTTATGTAGGGGTTCTTTTTATTCCTCAAATGAAGTCCTTTATCTGAACTTAGAAGTCTGGAATTTTTGGACAGATTTGAAATTAAATATATTTAGCATGGAGAGCACTGGAGGCAGTGACAGTTCAGAATGGATGTGGCTATTACAACAGGTATAGCCATCCTGGTATCCTTTTCCTGGACATCAGTCAGCCTTTAGACACCACACTGTACCCTTATTTTAGCAGCTGTTTAGCACTCACTATATTGTGTGTGGAAAACAAATGGTTAACCCGTTTTCCTACTTAGAAAGATATTTCTTTATCTGTTTAATGTGTAGCAGTGAGTGAATGCATTGAGTTTCAAACACCTGAAACAAATTCAAGCTCCATTAATGTTTATCTACTCCCACTACCAGATATGATGATTTATGGTACTTAATAGCACACTAACTTGTTTTTATGTCAATGTAAAGTCATTTATTGGGCATCATGAGACAAATCACTCTAAAGCATGCTAATGCATCATAATGTATGCATTTCTCCCCCATCGCCTTTTGTGGAGCCATGCCAGGCACATGCCCTTAAATTAATCAGACTGTTCTGATTTCAACCTTGATTAGATGTCAGAATCTTTTATTAATGATAAAGATGATATAAAATATATCCATTTCTGGTCATAATGATTTTATAATTTAATCTTTTTCCCATTTACCTTTGTTTTTGAGTGTTAGGAGCAATTTTTCCCTGTTTTGAAATATGATTGAAATTCTCATAGGAAAGGAAATTCAAGGTATTAAAAAAACAACAAACAAAAACCGACTTCCACAGACAAATTTTATCTTTTTCCCCAGCCTCACCCCAACGTACACAGACACATACACACACACACACACACACACACTAATACACTGGCTTATAAAAAGTATTTTATGTTTAAAAGTAAAATTGAAAGACTGTAGGACGTTGTGTCAGTGTCTCTAAAAATGACTTATTTTTCCAGAACCAGCAAGTATTTTTTTTCTGAGGTATGTTTAAAGTTTTCTCTTTGATTTATAGGCATAGTCTTTTTAGCAGGTCCCACATATATTTGAGGTTATCCCTGAATCCCTCCCCTCATCCCAGCATTGGTCGCCCCAGACCCTGGAGGATAAGGCACTGTGCTGCTGCTAATGGCTAGCAAGTACTAATTCTTTAAACACTGAGTATTTCCCAGGTACTTTGTTGAAGGCTTCATGGGTATTGCTGCCTATTTAATACTCAGAGTCCTCTTAGAAATTCAGAGCTATCATTATTCCCATTCTACAGCTACAGGGTGCTGCTGCTAAGTCACTTCAGTCGTGTCCGACTCTGTGTGACCCCATAGACGGCAGCCCACCAGGATCCCCCGTCCCTGGGATTCTCCAGGCAAGAACACTGGAGTGGGTTGCCATTTCCTTCTCCAATGCATGAACGTGAAAAGTGAAAGTGAAGTCACTCAGTCCTGTCCGACTCTTCGTGACCCCATGGACTGCAGCCCACCAGGCTCCTGCGTCCATGAGATTTTCCAGGCAAGAGTACACGTTAAATAACTTATGGAAGGGTACATACACCATTGGTAAGTAATAGAGCAGGGGTTTGAACCCACATCTATCTAAATCTAGAACCCTAAGGATATTCCCTGGATTCATATTGTCCATCTTTATACAGGCTCTCACAGCTGTGTTTTTGGTATAAATGGATCCTAGTCAGTCATAGAAATCACAGCAACTGCTAAACTTTGAAAGCCACAAATGCCACTCAGTTCAGTTCAGTCGCTCAGTCGTGTCTGACTCTTTGCAACCTCATGAATCACCACTAGATATACTCAGTTCTAAGACACATATTTCTTCACATGTTAAGCCTTTGAAATTGACATGCTTCTAGTAGTCAATGGCATTTTATAGTTTGCCAGAATTTTCCTCTTTTCTTAGAGGTACATAAAATAATATCACTTTCCTTTGATAGCATAAATAAACTTTGTATTTTGAATAAATGCAGTTAAAAAGTCAATAACTATTCATTGTGTGCCAGGAATATACTAAGTACTTGAAATATATTTTCTTTTTTTAATTTTCATAGCTACTGTATAGATTAAGCTTGTACAACACTATCATTATGTGAATGAGAAAACAGAGGCTTAGTAAAAATAAGACCTTTTGTTCTAAGGTCTTTCTGTGTAGAAATGGTTGAAAAAGGAATTGTGCAAACAGGCTGAGTCCAGAGACTTTATTCTTAAAGGCTAGTTTTTGTATTATGCTTATTGGGCTAATAGACTTTAGAGTAAGTTAAAATTTTCTAGTCTAATGAACAAGAAACCCTGTGAAAAATAACTTACACACTAAGAAGGAACTTAATAAAGATGTGAAAGCAATCAACAGTAGCTTATCTGGCAGGAAGAACAGCATTTTATTTAACTTCTTTCTCTTTCAGGGGCTGGGAATAGAAGCAGAGATGAATTTAGTGTAACTTGACATGGAGAAAGGTATTTTGAGATATTTGAAGGAAAAGATAGATTTTTTTTTCTTTTTTGTCATATTCCACTAGTTTTATTTTTGAGATTTCACATATAAGTTATATCATGCAGCATTTTTCTTTTTCTGATTTATTTCACCCAGCATAATACATATATGTCTTCTTTATCCGTTCATCTGTTGATGGATAGATACTTAGATTGCTTTCATGTCTTGACAATTGTAAATAATGCTGCTATGAACATTGAAGTGCATATATCTTTTTAAATGGTTGTACTAGTTTAACTCCCACCAACAGTGTGTGAGGGTTCCCTTTTGAGAGATTATTTTAAGAAAAAAATCTTTGAAGTTCATTTAATATTCATTATAAGGCAAATTCTCTGATAAATAAAGCCAAAATCTAGAAGAAAAGTCTAACTGTAAGAATTTTAGAAGCCTGAAAGCTGCTGGAGAGAGCAACCAGAGGGGAGGAAGACAGTAGGTCAAGACAGATAAAATTTTTAAAATTTAATGAACAGGAATATAGTCTGCGTTTTCCAGTTTTGGTGCTTCTTTTTAATTCTCTGAATTACTTACTGTGGATGGTCACTCAGATTCATTCTTCTCTTTCTGTGATTTCAATTGCTGACCCTATGTAAATAATGCTGACATATTTATCTCAGTCCTTCCTTGTTACCTAAGTTCTCTCCCCATATTTTTAAGTCATTCTGAATATTCTTCAGCTACCTCAGAATGCCTCACTCTGAGCTTATTATTCTCCATGCAAATCAACTTACCCAAAGTCCATTTATTTTCAGTGACAACACCAGTGTACAGCGACCGAGAGTTCTCTCTGATAGTTTAATTTATCCTGCTTATTCACCTTCAACTCCACATTTCTCAATTTCTCTTTCTACTTTTCATTTATCACCTGGCCTTTGTCACTTGTTACCTGTTTCATTACATACCTTCATGTCTAGCATCTTAATCCTTCTAGACCAAATCTTTTGTCCAGGCCTGATCTCAGTGATACAATCAACTGCTAATTCCCAGAGCCATGGACTTGTGTGCCATATCATATACTCATGTGTGCCATCTGTATGCATTCTATTTTACTGTGTTGCATTGTCAAAGTCACTGCCATGTGTGGTTAATTTAACTGCAATTAATTAAAATTAAATTAGGCCTTCCCTCATCACTCAGTTGGTGAAAAATCCACCTGCTGTGCAGAAGACCCCGATTTGATTCCTGGGTTGGGAAGATCCACTGGAGAAAAATAGGCTACCCACTCCAGTATTCTTGCGGGCTTCCTTGGTGGCTCAGCTGGTAAAGAATCCACAGGCAATGTGGGAGACCTGGGTTGGATCCCTGGGTTGGAAAGACACCCTGGAGAAAAGAAAGGATACCCACTCCAGTATTCTGGCCTAGAGAATTCCATTGACTGTATAGTCCATGGGGTCACAAGAGTTGGATATGACTTATTTATTCCCTTAGTCACTCTAGCCATATTCCAAGTTCTCAATGGCTACATGTGACTAATGTTTGCTGTATTGGACATCATGCATGTAAAGGAGTCTCATCACCTCTGAAAGTTCTATATCGGACTCTAGATCTCCTATAGAGAACTTCAACTTCCCCATTAAAGATGTTCCTAGTGGTGTATGCATTCCAGAGTTCTTCTGGTGTATTCCAGTCTATATCTGCATTTCCACTTCATACTAATGCCTCAGGTGAACTTTGTCTAACATTTTCATTTCCATCTTTTCCTTGGATTCTCAACACACTATATTTTTGGAGCCTGTCCAAGGAGCAATCCCAAGGGAAGGAGAAGCCAATCCAACATGAATCTGCTTACAGTAATTTATTTATCATGAATGCTGAGCATGATATTGGAACTAACTATAGGCCTCTATAGGACCCAAATGAATCTTCTCAGTCATGCCTGGATGGATTTTCTTATTTAAGAAAACTTAAACAAAATAATCTATTTCCTTTCTTCCAGCTCTTTATTCCATGCAAACACCTGTCTTGTGGTGCTGCCTTTGGCCCCGTTATGCCTGCAGTAGGGTTCTTTGATTTCCTGCCACCACCAGGTCATGATAATATTCCAGATATTGATATTCACTGTCTTAAATAATCGACTTTGCTTTTAGAGAAAAGAAAGTTTAAAGAAAAATAATGAATGAAAAATTCCCATATCTCCTCTCCCTCCAGCCCCCAGTTTTCCTCTATTGTGAACATCTTGCATGAGTGTGGTACATTTATTAAGACTGATGAGCCATTATTGATACATTATTAACTGAAGCCCATATCTTGCCAGCATTTGGAGTTCTCAGTATGTTGAATTTTAGACTTTTTAATCAATACGTAGTGAATGGTTTGACTTTTGGTCTATTGTATCTTGCTTGTGCCCACTAATGCTAAAATGACTTTAATTTTTCACTATTCTTGGGTGTTTCCAACTTTGAGGCATAAATTTGTTTTCTTTATTTATGACAAGATGCTGTTTTAGTCCTATTTTATATTTTATTTTACTCAGTATCATTTCATATTCAGTCCCCAGATGTTTTGTCATTGAAGATTGGGTTTTACTTATTTGATCTATATGGCAACAATATGTGTCCTGCCATATAGGAACAGTCCTGGTTTACATGTATTGCCCCAACATAGTTATTAATATAATCCTTTCCATTGTCCCAGTTTGAGTGGTAAATTATATTATTATTCTGTTTGAATATCCACCTGGATTATAAGGCAAAAACATATCTTCTCTTCCTTTTCCTTCCCTCCATTGTTTTTAACAGAGTGTCGAGTACGTTGGATGTGTTTACTAAGTACCGTGGGAATGAGTGTTTGGAAGGCCCTTGTGAAAATGAGCTGGCTCTTTCAAGGTCTGCTTTCCAGGTCAGGTCCTGTAGCATTTCAACCACAGGACTCAGCTTCAACCTAACGTTATAGGACTTCTTCAGCCTGCGCTGCCTATAGCCGCACGCCTTCTGTTCATTTGACAGCAGGTCTTTGATAACCTGATGTCACTTGTCCCCTGCATATGGTCATCCCAGCCAAAGCAATCTTTTCAGTGGTTGTGTGCCAGCTTCTCTGGGTTGGACACCTTATGTTATTATTCTGTATGCCCTATAGATTACATAACTATAGGTGAAATTGTGCAAGAAATGGACATAAAGGAATTAATGCTTGTTTTATAGCCTTTTTTATTTCTGAAGTCTGATGTTACTTTGACATCAGGTTATATCTACCAGGCTATCAAAGGATACATTGCCTTCCTGATTCATATTTATTCCATTTTGCCCTGTGTTATTAACAGTGACCTGGAATATGGAGCTAATATCAGAGAGAATTTCCATCTCTGCATTGCATAGATTCTCTTGGTAGAGTCTGCCTCATGACTGCTAACCTACACCCAGTCCCACTGCCATTACCAGTTCAGGAAGCTTCTTATAATGTACTTTGGCTTTTTTTTTTTTCATGTTTTTTTTTTCTACTCTAGAGTATGTTAAGTAATAATCAATTATTACTTTCTCCTTTAAATTATGAAGTATTTCACCCAAAGAGGTAAGTAAAAAACTGTATTCTGCGTCTTCTTGCAGTTGTACATCAGAAGTACAGTGCTGAGCATATAAAGCTCTCAGGTACNGCTGCTGCTAAGTCACTTCAGTCGTGTCCGACTCTGTGTGACCCCATAGACGGCAGCCCACCAGGATCCCCCGTCCCTGGGATTCTCCAGGCAAGAACACTGGAGTGGGTTGCCATTTCCTTCTCCAATGCATGAACGTGAAAAGTGAAAGTGAAGTCACTCAGTCCTGTCCGACTCTTCGCGACCCCATGGACTGCAGCCCACCAGGCTCCTGCGTCCATGAGATTTTCCAGGCAAGAGTACACGTTAAATAACTTATGGAAGGGTACATACACCATTGGTAAGTAATAGAGCAGGGGTTTGAACCCACATCTATCTAAATCTAGAACCCTAAGGATATTCCCTGGATTCATATTGTCCATCTTTATACAGGCTCTCACAGCTGTGTTTTTGGTATAAATGGATCCTAGTCAGTCATAGAAATCACAGCAACTGCTAAACTTTGAAAGCCACAAATGCCACTCAGTTCAGTTCAGTCGCTCAGTCGTGTCTGACTCTTTGCAACCTCATGAATCACCACTAGATATACTCAGTTCTAAGACACATATTTCTTCACATGTTAAGCCTTTGAAATTGACATGCTTCTAGTAGTCAATGGCATTTTATAGTTTGCCAGAATTTTCCTCTTTTCTTAGAGGTACATAAAATAATATCACTTTCCTTTGATAGCATAAATAAACTTTGTATTTTGAATAAATGCAGTTAAAAAGTCAATAACTATTCATTGTGTGCCAGGAATATACTAAGTACTTGAAATATATTTTCTTTTTTTAATTTTCATAGCTACTGTATAGATTAAGCTTGTACAACACTATCATTATGTGAATGAGAAAACAGAGGCTTAGTAAAAATAAGACCTTTTGTTCTAAGGTCTTTCTGTGTAGAAATGGTTGAAAAAGGAATTGTGCAAACAGGCTGAGTCCAGAGACTTTATTCTTAAAGGCTAGTTTTTGTATTATGCTTATTGGGCTAATAGACTTTAGAGTAAGTTAAAATTTTCTAGTCTAATGAACAAGAAACCCTGTGAAAAATAACTTACACACTAAGAAGGAACTTAATAAAGATGTGAAAGCAATCAACAGTAGCTTATCTGGCAGGAAGAACAGCATTTTATTTAACTTCTTTCTCTTTCAGGGGCTGGGAATAGAAGCAGAGATGAATTTAGTGTAACTTGACATGGAGAAAGGTATTTTGAGATATTTGAAGGAAAAGATAGATTTTTTTTTCTTTTTTGTCATATTCCACTAGTTTTATTTTTGAGATTTCACATATAAGTTATATCATGCAGCATTTTTCTTTTTCTGATTTATTTCACCCAGCATAATACATATATGTCTTCTTTATCCGTTCATCTGTTGATGGATAGATACTTAGATTGCTTTCATGTCTTGACAATTGTAAATAATGCTGCTATGAACATTGAAGTGCATATATCTTTTTAAATGGTTGTACTAGTTTAACTCCCACCAACAGTGTGTGAGGGTTCCCTTTTGAGAGATTATTTTAAGAAAAAAATCTTTGAAGTTCATTTAATATTCATTATAAGGCAAATTCTCTGATAAATAAAGCCAAAATCTAGAAGAAAAGTCTAACTGTAAGAATTTTAGAAGCCTGAAAGCTGCTGGAGAGAGCAACCAGAGGGGAGGAAGACAGTAGGTCAAGACAGATAAAATTTTTAAAATTTAATGAACAGGAATATAGTCTGCGTTTTCCAGTTTTGGTGCTTCTTTTTAATTCTCTGAATTACTTACTGTGGATGGTCACTCAGATTCATTCTTCTCTTTCTGTGATTTCAATTGCTGACCCTATGTAAATAATGCTGACATATTTATCTCAGTCCTTCCTTGTTACCTAAGTTCTCTCCCCATATTTTTAAGTCATTCTGAATATTCTTCAGCTACCTCAGAATGCCTCACTCTGAGCTTATTATTCTCCATGCAAATCAACTTACCCAAAGTCCATTTATTTTCAGTGACAACACCAGTGTACAGCGACCGAGAGTTCTCTCTGATAGTTTAATTTATCCTGCTTATTCACCTTCAACTCCACATTTCTCAATTTCTCTTTCTACTTTTCATTTATCACCTGGCCTTTGTCACTTGTTACCTGTTTCATTACATACCTTCATGTCTAGCATCTTAATCCTTCTAGACCAAATCTTTTGTCCAGGCCTGATCTCAGTGATACAATCAACTGCTAATTCCCAGAGCCATGGACTTGTGTGCCATATCATATACTCATGTGTGCCATCTGTATGCATTCTATTTTACTGTGTTGCATTGTCAAAGTCACTGCCATGTGTGGTTAATTTAACTGCAATTAATTAAAATTAAATTAGGCCTTCCCTCATCACTCAGTTGGTGAAAAATCCACCTGCTGTGCAGAAGACCCCGATTTGATTCCTGGGTTGGGAAGATCCACTGGAGAAAAATAGGCTACCCACTCCAGTATTCTTGCGGGCTTCCTTGGTGGCTCAGCTGGTAAAGAATCCACAGGCAATGTGGGAGACCTGGGTTGGATCCCTGGGTTGGAAAGACACCCTGGAGAAAAGAAAGGATACCCACTCCAGTATTCTGGCCTAGAGAATTCCATTGACTGTATAGTCCATGGGGTCACAAGAGTTGGATATGACTTATTTATTCCCTTAGTCACTCTAGCCATATTCCAAGTTCTCAATGGCTACATGTGACTAATGTTTGCTGTATTGGACATCATGCATGTAAAGGAGTCTCATCACCTCTGAAAGTTCTACATCGGACTCTAGATCTCCTATAGAGAACTTCAACTTCCCCATTAAAGATGTTCCTAGTGGTGTATGCATTCCAGAGTTCTTCTGGTGTATTCCAGTCTATATCTGCATTTCCACTTCATACTAATGCCTCAGGTGAACTTTGTCTAACATTTTCATTTCCATCTTTTCCTTGGATTCTCAACACACTATATTTTTGGAGCCTGTCCAAGGAGCAATCCCAAGGGAAGGAGAAGCCAATCCAACATGAATCTGCTTACAGTAATTTATTTATCATGAATGCTGAGCATGATATTGGAACTAACTATAGGCCTCTATAGGACCCAAATGAATCTTCTCAGTCATGCCTGGATGGATTTTCTTATTTAAGAAAACTTAAACAAAATAATCTATTTCCTTTCTTCCAGCTCTTTATTCCATGCAAACACCTGTCTTGTGGTGCTGCCTTTGGCCCCGTTATGCCTGCAGTAGGGTTCTTTGATTTCCTGCCACCACCAGGTCATGATAATATTCCAGATATTGATATTCACTGTCTTAAATAATCGACTTTGCTTTTAGAGAAAAGAAAGTTTAAAGAAAAATAATGAATGAAAAATTCCCATATCTCCTCTCCCTCCAGCCCCCAGTTTTCCTCTATTGTGAACATCTTGCATAAGTGTGGTACATTTATTAAGACTGATGAGCCATTATTGATACATTATTAACTGAAGCCCATATCTTGCCAGCATTTGGAGTTCTCAGTATGTTGAATTTTAGACTTTTTAATCAATACGTAGTGAATGGTTTGACTTTTGGTCTATTGTATCTTGCTTGTGCCCACTAATGCTAAAATGACTTTAATTTTTCACTATTCTTGGGTGTTTCCAACTTTGAGGCATAAATTTGTTTTCTTTATTTATGACAAGATGCTGTTTTAGTCCTATTTTATATTTTATTTTACTCAGTATCATTTCATATTCAGTCCCCAGATGTTTTGTCATTGAAGATTGGATTTTACTTATTTGATCTATATGGCAACAATATGTGTCCTGCCATATAGGAACAGTCCTGGTTTACATGTATTGCCCCAACATAGTTATTAATATAATCCTTTCCATTGTCCCAGTTTGAGTGGTAAATTATATTATTATTCTGTTTGAATATCCACCTGGATTATAAGGCAAAAACATATCTTCTCTTCCTTTTCCTTCCCTCCATTGTTTTTAACAGAGTGTCGAGTACGTTGGATGTGTTTACTAAGTACCGTGGGAATGAGTGTTTGGAAGGCNTATATTATTATTCTGTTTGAATATCCACCTGGATTATAAGGCAAAAACATATCTTCTCTTCCTTTTCCTTCCCTCCATTGTTTTTAACAGAGTGTCGAGTACGTTGGATGTGTTTACTAAGTACCGTGGGAATGAGTGTTTGGAAGGCCCTTGTGAAAATGAGCTGGCTCTTTCAAGGTCTGCTTTCCAGGTCAGGTCCTGTAGCATTTCAACCACAGGACTCAGCTTCAACCTAACGTTATAGGACTTCTTCAGCCTGCGCTGCCTATAGCCGCACGCCTTCTGTTCATTTGACAGCAGGTCTTTGATAACCTGATGTCACTTGTCCCCTGCATATGGTCATCCCAGCCAAAGCAATCTTTTCAGTGGTTGTGTGCCAGCTTCTCTGGGTTGGACACCTTATGTTATTATTCTGTATGCCCTATAGATTACATAACTATAGGTGAAATTGTGCAAGAAATGGACATAAAGGAATTAATGCTTGTTTTATAGCCTTTTTTATTTCTGAAGTCTGATGTTACTTTGACATCAGGTTATATCTACCAGGCTATCAAAGGATACATTGCCTTCCTGATTCATATTTATTCCATTTTGCCCTGTGTTATTAACAGTGACCTGGAATATGGAGCTAATATCAGAGAGAATTTCCATCTCTGCATTGCATAGATTCTCTTGGTAGAGTCTGCCTCATGACTGCTAACCTACACCCAGTCCCACTGCCATTACCAGTTCAGGAAGCTTCTTATAATGTACTTTGGCTTTTTTTTTTTTCATGTTTTTTTTTTCTACTCTAGAGTATGTTAAGTAATAATCAATTATTACTTTCTCCTTTAAATTATGAAGTATTTCACCCAAAGAGGTAAGTAAAAAACTGTATTCTGCGTCTTCTTGCAGTTGTACATCAGAAGTACAGTGCTGAGCATATAAAGCTCTCAGGTACTAGGGTCCTGTATGTATACACCACATGGCATTGAAAGATATTTTTGGCTAGCAAGCAGCTTTATATTATGCTAATATCTAAATTCTCTTTTCCCATAATATTTGAGGATTTCAACATAAAACAGGAGAAAATAAATTCAGCAGATGCAGAACTCAGAATACATAATAAAAATATACTGCTCTACACACATACATACGCATATACAACATGAACCAACTAGAAAAATCAGTTCCTCTCTTTCTTTTTTAAAGAAAGGTAACCAGAAATCTATAGCACATATATCTAAGTGAAATGTTTTCTAATACTCGAAGCAAAGTGTTCATAGATACAGTTGTGCTGAATCATCATATTTTCTTTCTTATTCTTCATCAGTGAATAAAAACAGGGCTTTGGGCCCCAAGGGTGTTCAGCAGCTGAATTTCTTTGCTGCTGAAAGAAAAAAAATATAGGTGGCATTCCTACCATTTCAGAGAAAATGAAGGGGTGGAAATGAAGAAAGAATGAGCTGCTAAGAGGCACAGATCCTATTTTCTTGCAATGCCACTAATAAACCTCAGAGTGGTGGTTAGGGTATATAAGCTTATAATGCTGTATAAGCAAAAATAAACCTATATTAAATGGCTTTTAATGTTTGAAAGGAAAAAGTAACTGCAAAGTTAAAATTAGTTTACTACAAACACCTTCTCTGTAGTGATGTATTCTGCCAGTGTTCTCCCTGGAGTTTTTTTGGCATATTGCTCAGAGTTGCCTCAACCGAGTATATCTAATGAAATCTTGCCCACTCATCATTTCTACTGAGAGATGCTTTTCCAAATGTAGAAATTAAAAACTATAAATTCTTCCAAAGAAATTATTCTGGTTTCAATATGAACATTACTAATAAGTCCTCTCCCAGCGTGAAGAGATTATACTGTCTTTTAACTAGCAAGTGCAGTTCCAAAGTAGATAATCATTAAAAATAAGAGATGATCCAGATTTCATAAAGACATGGCAATTAAAGTGATTGAATTAGAATGATAAAATTATTAAAGGAGAAATCTGCACTCAGATGTCTTTGAGTCAAACTCCCTCCCAGGGTTGGAATTCATATTATATCATGGACAGATGGCAACCCAGCTTCCCTTTATATACTTCCAGTTTCAAGGAGTTCATGCTTTTGCAAAGCATTTCTTTCAACTGTCAGATGACTCTCTTTCATAGAAGGTCAATCCTCATGTTGAGTAGAATGTCTCCTGGGGACATCGATGTTTTGAATAAAGTTTTGCCCTTTGAAGCAACATAATATTCTGCATTTGTCACTGTGGGAAATGACAGGCTATGTCTAACCTTGGGGTATCATGACATTGCTTAGCAATAGGAGGTGAAGTTGAGATTCTCCTGAGTGATTTAGGCAGAGTCATGCCCAAACCAGTGCATGACAAGGGCATGATAAGACTCAGCAGGTTCAGACTAAGCAAAGACAGATGCCCTGAAAACAGCATCACACAAAGTTTGGACATTAATTAAGGAATCTGTACTGCAGAGGTCAGCCAATATATCGGACCTCTTGCTTCAAAGGTATTTTATAAATGTTTGGGAGTTTTATGCTTATGTTTTAGTGGATAACTGATGTCATGGAGGGGGGGTGGTCCGAGTGTTATATAACAAGCATTTGGGTAAGGATAGGAGAGAATTTGACACAATGGGGTTCATCCAGCATTTTTATTGTTTTTCTTGAGTGTAGTTAATATTCCTCCAAGCTGTTAGTACCCTGTGGTGCTGACATAATATGTCCCTTTTTGAGGCTTTGGTTTTTCTGGCTAAGCTTCAAACCATGGACATGCAGCAGTTTTATTCGTATCCAGGTGTGCTCAGTTGCCCAGTTGTGCCCAATGAGTATGACCCCCTGGACTTAGCCTGCCATTCTCCTCTGTCCATGGGATTTCCCAGGCCAGAATACTAGACTAGGTTGCCATTTCCTTCTCCAGGGTCCTTCCTGATCCAGGGACTGAACCTGTGTCTCTTGCATCTTCTGCACTGGCAGGTGGATTCTTTTACCACTCTGCCACCTGGAAAATCTTTTATTTGTATAGATAGATACCAAATATGTTCTTTTCATCTTCTTTACTGTTATATTTTTATATTGAAAAAAATTTCAAAATAGTGACTTCAGTCACAAATATATAGATGATAACTATTTTTGACTGATTATGCGTGGGTACATCCTCTTCTTCCTCTGATAGTTATCTCCTCTGTCATTACAAGCAAGCTAAGGACCAGAGTTGAAGAAGAGTTTCCCCACGTGTTTCTGCCACTAGAATCCTCTTTTGTAGATGCCAAATAACAGAACATAAACTTTCCTCCAGTTCATTCTAACCAGCTCACACACTCCCAGCCCTGTCTCTCAGCACCCAGCTCTGTGTCTCTTTTTTTCCAGTTCGTGTGTGTGCACTCACAGTTGCTAAGTTGTGTCCGACTCTTTATGACTCCTTGGACAGTAACCCGCCAGGATCCTCCATCCATGGGATTTCCCAGGCAAGAATACTGGAGTGGGTTGCCATTTCCTCCTTCAGGAGATCTTCCTGACTTAGATATCAAATTTGCATCTCCTGCATTGGCAGGTAGATTTTTTATCCTGAACCACCAGGGAATTGAGGTATTATTATTATATCCTCTGACCTTACTCATTTTATAACTGCAAGTTTGTATTCTTTTACTAATCTCTCCATATTTGTTCCATCTTAGAGCTCCTAACAACCACCTTTCTGTCCTCTGTTTCTATTTACTTTAAAAAAAAAAAATTTCCACCTGAAGTGGTATCATGGTATATTTGTCTTTCTCTGTTTGGCTTATTTCACTTAGGATAATGCCCTCCAAGTTTCATTCATGTTGTCAAAAATGACAGGATTTCCTTATATTTTAAAGGCTGAGTGTACACAAACACCTGGAGAAGAAAATGGCAACCCACTCCACTGTTCTTGCCTGGAGAATCCCAAGGATGGGGGGAGCTTGGTGGGCTGCCATCTATGGGGTCACACAGAGTTGGACACGACTGAAGCGACTTAGCAGCAGCAGTACACACACACATTTTCTTGATCTTTTCATCTACTGATGGACACTTAGATTGTTTCTGTGTTTTGACTGTTGTGACCATTGCAGCAGTGAACATGAGAATACTGATACCTCTTTAGGATAATGGTTTTATTTCCTTTGGGTGTATACCCAGAAGTGAAATTTCTAGATCATATGGTAGTTCTACTTTTAATTTCTTGAGAAACCGCCATAATATTTTTTTGTAATGGCTGAACCAGTTTACATTCCTGCCAACTGTGTTCCCTTTACAAGGTACAAAAGGTAGGAGTTCCCTTTTCTTTACATTCTCATTAGTATTTGTTATCTCTTGTCTTTTTGACAGTAGCCACCCAACAGCTGTGAGTGATAGCTCATTGTGGTTTTGATTTGCATTTCCCTGATGAATAGTGATATAGAATACTTTTCCATAAACCTATTGGCCACTTGTATGTTTTCTTTGGAAAAATGTCCTCTCAAATCCTTTGCCCATTTTTAAATTAGGCCATTGAGTTTTCTGCTATTGAATTGTATGAGTTCATTGTATAGTTGAGATATTAACCCCTCATCAGATGTTAGATTGATGCAAAAGTAATTGCAGTTTTGCACTGTTGAAATTTGCAGTTTGATATTGGAACACATTCTTAAATAAATTTGGTTATGTTATACATCATTTTAGTACATATTTCTCACTTTATGCTTTTTCGCTAATGACATTACTTGCTTTTTATCTAGACTATAGAAATGATGTTAGACAAAAAAGCAAATTCAAGTGATTTTTTATTCAAATTCAAAATGGGTTGTGAAGCAACAGAGACAACTCACAACATCAACAATGCATTTGGTACAGGAGTTGGTAACAAATGTACAGTGCAGCAATGGTTCAACAAGTTTTGCTAAGGAGATGAGAACCTTGAAGATGAGAAGTGCAGTGGCTAGCCATCAGAAGTTGACAACGACCAGTTGAGAGGATCGTCAAAACTGCTTCTCTAAGAACTACATGAGAAGTTGCCCAAGAACTCAACACTGACCATTGTGTGATCATTCGACATTTGAAGCAAACTGAAAAGATGAAAAGACTCATTGAGTGGTGTCTCATGAGCTGACCCCCCGCTCCCACACACACAAAAAATCATTTTGAAGTGGCATTTTCTCTTATTTTATGCAGCAATGAACAACTTCTTCTTCAGATTGTGACATGCAAAGAAAAGTGCATACAGCAACTGGCAGCATCAAGCTCAGTGGCTGGACCAAGAAGCTCCAAAGTACTTCCTAAAGTCAAACTTGCACCAAAAAAAGTCATGGTCCCTGTTTGGTGGTCTGCTGCTTGTCGGATCCACTATAGCTTTCTGAATCCCAGTGAAACCATTACATCTGAGGAGTATGTTCAGCAAATCAATGAGACACACCAAAAACTGCTATACCTGCAGCTGGCCTTGGTCAACAGAATGGGCCTAATTCTTCTCCACGAAAATGCCTGATCACACATCACACAACTATTGCTTCAAAAGCTGAATCAATTGGGCTACAAAGTTTCGCTTTAGCCACCATTTCATCTGACCTCTCGCTTACGGACTACCACTTCTTTAAGCATCTTGACAACTTTTTGCAAGGAAAATGCTTCCACATCAGNAGAACCTTGAAAATGAGGAGTGCAGTGGCTAGCCATCAGAAGTTGACAACGACCAGTTGAGAGGATCGTCAAAACTACTTCTCTAAGAACTACATGAGAAGTTGCCCAAGAACTCAACACTGACCATTGTGTGATCATTCGACATTTGAAGCAAATTGAAAAGATGAAAAGACTCATTGAGTGGTGTCTCATGAGCTGACCCCCCGCTCCCACACACACAAAAAATCATTTTGAAGTGGCATTTTCTCTTATTTTATGCAGCAATGAACAACTTCTTCTTCAGATTGTGACATGCAAAGAAAAGTGCATACAGCAACTGGCAGCATCAAGCTCAGTGGCTGGACCAAGAAGCTCCAAAGTACTTCCTAAAGTCAAACTTGCACCAAAAAAAGTCATGGTCCCTGTTTGGTGGTCTGCTGCTTGTCGGATCCACTATAGCTTTCTGAATCCCAGTGAAACCATTACATCTGAGGAGTATGTTCAGCAAATCAATGAGACACACCAAAAACTGCTATACCTGCAGCTGGCCTTGGTCAACAGAATGGGCCTAATTCTTCTCCACGAAAATGGCTGATCGCACATCACACAACTATTGCTTCAAAAGCTGAATCAATTGGGCTACAAAGTTTCGCTTTAGCCACCATTTCATCTGACCTCTC
>SJYW01052116.1:0-35656 GCA_006410735.1 Raphicerus campestris
GGACAAAGCACTTTTATAAATATCCTCTTAATACCAATTGTTACTTTGGCAGTGCCTAGTCACAACAGGATCCACTGCTTAAAATAGCTCTGGGCCGAAAAGCTACAGTAGGATTTTGATGCATAAAAGAAGTGCTCTATGTGATGAAATGGTTCTAAGAGAATTCTTCTAGGAAATAAGAACATCCCAATCATCAAATATTCCCCAGCCACCAAGACAGGGTGGGCTGTCCACTTTTGGGCCTTAGTTAGAGCCAAGGCTCCCCATCATAGCAGTATTTATTGCAGTGCTGAGCATGCGTTGTCTGTATTCTGGGAACTTCCCAAGCTAGGAGGCTCCTGCAAGCCAGGACTGTGTGTCTCACCTCTGCATTTCCAGTGCCTGGCAAAGAGCAGGGTATCAATAAATGTTCAGTAAATGGATGAATATATAACTTCTGAGGAGGCTTCTCTAATTATTAGCAGACCCTACATGTAGAAAATTTTGTTGAGAAACCGAACTTTTGTCAAAAATGAATCAGAATGACTTGCCCAACCGACCCAGGGCTGATGCTAAAAAGCTTTCCCCCCACATCACAGTCACCAAAGGCAGGCCAACCACCAGAGAAAAATCCCAAGACAATCTGGGATTCTCATGACATTGAGCTCATCCAATCTAGTACAAGGAGACATATTTTGTTCTTCACATCACAGCCACCAAAGGCAGGCCAGCCACCAGAGAAAAATGCCAAGACAATCTGGGATTCTCATGACATTGAGCTCATCCAATCTAGTACAAGGAGACATATTTTGTTCTTCACTGGAGTAGGGTATGAAGTGGGTTATCTCTAAAAGTCTTCTCAGGACTGCAATCAGAGACATTTACCCATCAAAACCATTACCAGAGCTGTGTTCTTTCATTGAGCCCCTTCTAGAGGAAACATAATAACCCTACAATTATCTGTTTTTGGCTTCCTAAAAGTCGGTTATAATGCAGGCAAAACAAATCTATTTTCACACTGTGTTCAGTAGCCTTCCCTTCACACTTTTGGCCAACTGCTATATTTTTTTTAATATACAATAAAATATTTTAAATATAATAATTAGTAATTATAGTGATATAAATAATCTTGTGATAGACACTGCTAGGATACATACAACCTGCTAAAATATATATACAAATGTGTGTGTGTGTTTACATAATAGGCCCTTGGTACCTGTACAGGATTGATTCCAGGACCCATCTCCCCTCCCCACTCCATGGATACCAAAATCCACAGATGCCCAAGTTTTTTTTTATATAAAAGGCATAGTACAGTTGGACCTCCAAATCCCTGGATGCAGAGGGCAGACTGTATATGCTAAAAAAACCCTTTATATGTTTAAAAATCTCACTACCAATGCCATGATAGTTCTGTTCACCAGTTCAGTTCAATTGATGGTGAAGCTGAGGCTCAGTAACTTCCATTGTCACATAAATAATAAGTGGTGGCATATAGATCAGATCTCAGATCTGGGTATAGCCCAGACTCCCACTCTTGATGCTACGCTTCACCAGTAAAGCTGCAAAGCTGCACCCATCCTGTTAGGTTCTTAACATATCTTTTAAAATTCATGCAGTTCCCTTCCAACCTTCCAGCCTCCCAAATAATAAGTAACCAAATAATAAGATTGTCTCCCAGGGTAAGATTTCATCTGAGCGATGAAGTGTGCACACCTAGGGCTTTCATTTAATTCTCTTGGACTAAACTGATTAAGTGCAGAGCAGTTTAGAATCTTTTATAATTTTATTAGATTAGATCATTAGATTTCAAAGATGAAATGAATGAAAACCAGAAACTAAAACAGCCGAATCCAGCTGCGTGGACGACTCCTCAGGGCTAGCTTTCAGGACTCAAGCACGCAGCAATACTACAAAGCGTGACTCTCTGAACAACAGAGACAAAAATTAAAATAACTTTTATGGTGCCAGGAAATGCAGTGACATGCTTTTGTCTTGAAGCATCACAGTTTAGCTTTAGTGAAACCATAGATTATTGATTCTCAGACTCGAGGAACCCTGTCCTAATGGATATCATCTTGAATTATACAATACTACAGCCATTAACTCATGTGACTAAAGGCAAATGACTTCACCTCCTTGTGCTTTATCTCCCTTGAAACTTTCCTGAAGAATCTAGAAAAATGAGGGTGTTCGATTAAGAAAACATTTGTGTCCACATGTAAAGGACACAATAAAGTGGAATGAGTAGCTGCTGCTTATGCTTCTTGCTGGTTTCCTAGGGTCCGAAATCCTTGGGCAAGTCGTTTAAATAATGTTTCAACAGACACAAGATATCACCAGGTTGCACATTATACCAGGCTCAGTCCTGAGATGCTCATTCTTCTCTGTCTCTACACGCACTGTTGAGATCCTATAAACGGTTCAGTATTTCCCACATGCAGTTGTCTTCCAGACCTCTAATTACTAGCCTAATTTCTCAGCCTCGCCTGAGTTTATTTCTCCAGTTATCCATGGAATATCTCTACTTGAATATAAAAGTTAATAACCCAAGCACTCCTTTCCCACCCTCCTTTCCCAATTTCACCTTCCATCAGTGGTACCAGGTTATCCAAGCTCAGAACCTCATTCTTTTTAGCCTCCCATATCAGATCAATTCTACTCATTTTCTCTGCTATTATTATCTGTTTTTATTTCTTTTGTTCCACCCTTAATGTAGGACTCATTACCTTATCCCTAATATTTTGGCAATTGCCTTCTAGTTTGTCCAAATTCCTCTTATTTTTCTCTGCATTATTCTGCACATGGCTCCATAACAAAGAATTCTCCTCTTGACTGTTGTATAAACTCTGATTTCCACTATGGGGCCTTGCTCTTTTATCTGTTCTTACTCCATCAACCATATAAGCTGCTTCTACATGTTACAACCTTAACATGGGCCCGGTCCTCCAGACAAGCACATTTGTGTTCTGGCTTCATTATACTGCTTTCTTGTTCCTATTACTGGGATTCCAAAAGATTTAATTGAACGAAAGAATGAATGGATGGATACATTGAATGGGTTGTATGTCTAAGCCTCAACTCTCCTCTCCTCTTCTAATGCTGTCTCTCACCACCATAGTCAAAACAAAGCAAAAGACATTCATAAAACCTTTGGCAACAGACCCTCTTCACAGATAACTGCTACTCAGAATTGGTGTTATTCTTCCCTGGGTTTCTGTCTCAGACACAGGATTGGCAATTTCACATGTGTGTGTTCTTCTCTTTCATCATGGCAGGGATTGCTAGCTCTTCACCAGACCCAGTTCTTCTTCTTGTATATCACTGTGCATTTCCCAGCCTCCTTTGTAGTAAGCTAGGTGTGACCATGTAACTACTGGATGGTGGAAAATGAGTGGACGCACTACAGGCCACTTCTGGGCTGTGGAAGCTTAAGACCTGGTTATACCTCTTAATGTCTCTTTTTCTGTTTCCCCTGAGATAGGGAGAAGCAAAGACCAAGTGGCTTTGGGAGTCAGGTGTGAAAGACTCCAGAGCTGCCCCCAGCCTTGGGCTTCTAAATAATTACGTGAGTCAGCCATTGGAAAATTTCCCTCTCTGGATTTGTTGTTTTGTTCAGTCACTAAGTTGTGCCTGACTCTGCGATTCCATGAACTGCAACACTCCAGGCTTCCCTATCCTTCACTATCTCCCAGAGTTTGCTCAAATTCATGTCCATTGAGTCAGTGGTGCCATCCAACCAGCTCATTCTCTGTTGCCCTCATCTCCTTCTGCCTTCAGTCTTTCCCAGCACTGGGGTCTTTTCCAATGAGTTGACTTTTCGCATCAGGTGGCCAAAGTATTGGAGCTTCAGCATCAATCTTTCCAGTGAGTATTCAGTATTGATTTCCTTTAGGATTCACTAGTTTGATATCCTTGCCATCCAAGAGACTCTCAAGAGTCTTCTCCGGCACCACAGTTCAAAAGTGTCAATTCTTTGGAGCTAGATGAGGGTATAAAAACTTCTGTATTTCTAGAGCCACTGAAACTTTGCTATGTCTTGTTACAGCAGCGCAGACTTCTCTAAACTGGACTGCTGCTGCTGCTGCTAAGTCACGTCAGTATGTCCGACTCTGCGACCCCATAGTCGGTAGACCTCCAGGCTCCCCCGTCCCTGGGATTTTCCAAGCAGCATGAGCAGTCAGAACTACCCCTGGATGTGAATCAGACCTGCAGAAATGCCTCAGGTAGGACCAAATAATGGAGAAAGCAATGGCACCCCACTCCAGTACTCTTGCCTGGAAAATCCCATGGACGGAGGAGCCTGGTGGGCTGCAGTCCATGGGGTCGCTATGAGTCAGACATGACTGAGTGACTTCACTTTCACTTTTCACTTTCATGCCTTGGAGAAGGAAATGGCAACCCACTCCAGTGTTCTTGCCTGGAGAATCCCAGGGACGGGGGAGCCTGGTGGGCTGCCATCTATGGGGTGGCACAGAGTCAGACATTACTGAAGTGACTTAGCAGCAGCAGCAGGACCAAATAATCCATGTGAAGGTATAAAGGAAGGTAGGCTAATCTGAGCTTTGAGAGTCCTCATAAGTGTGGATGCAGGTTGAATCACAGGGAAGGAAGAAAACCTTTTGGAAGACAATGTCCAAGGCATTTAGACTTTTTGTGACATGGTGGTAGTGGTGGTTGAATCGCTAAGTTGTTTCTGACTCTTCATGACCCCATAGACTGCAGACTTCCAGGTTCCCCTGTCCATGGGATTTCCCAGGCAAGAATATTGGAGTGGATTGCCATTTCCATCTGCAGGAGATCTTCTGGATACAGAGATCAAACCCATGTCTCCTGCTTGGCAGGTGGATTCTTTGCCACTAAGCCACCAGGGAAGCCTTTCTGTGACATGGATAAAATAAGACTGACAATACTTTTTGCTCTTACATAAGAATTATGAGGATCTAATGAAGCAATAGATGTGGACAATTTTACTTAATATGTACAAATATAAAACATGTTATTGTGCTAATGTTGCCATTAGCACATTAGGGAATATATGTGCATGTGTATGTGTGTGTGAATTTGTTAAACAATGATGTAGAAAGTAACACTAAACTTTACACAATACTTTACAATAATAATTCACAGCTTGAATCCCACTCCAAGCAGCAAAAAAAAAGACTCTTCCCATCAAGGAATAAAAACATACACATGTATGTGACATGGAATGTGCATGGGGGACAGGAAACTCAGGTTTGAGACAGAGCTGCCAGGCCCAGAAACAGATCAAAGCTAACCCATGATAAATGAGCAAAATATTCAGACATGAATCTCTGACTCTAAATTGGTAATTTTTAAAAAATCACCTCCCACAAAAAAAATCAATAAAACTTGCTAAACTTTAGAAAGCAGAAATAGGAATAATCCACAGGTATTAGCAAGTGTTCTGAAACAAGGATGCTAATACTGCACAGGCTGTGAGGTTTGATGGAAACCAGGAGTATGATTTGTGGCCTAACTTAAAGTATAATTAAGGAAGAGGTATCTTGTCAGTTTTACTACCTAACTACTAGGAAGAAGGACAGCAACAGCTGCGCCATCCACGGTGTGAGATGAGCAACAGTCGCAGCCTGCCTGGCTGCCCCAGGGCCAGGTCAGCACATTGACAGCCAGGAACTGGGGCTCAAGGATGAATTTCAAAGGAGGGGACAACCCCAAAGCCTGGGAAGACAGCTTCCCTTCAGCAGTACTTGTGAGTTTCAGTTCAGTTCAGTCGCTCATTCGTGTCTAACTCTTTGTGACCCCATGGACAGCAGCATGCCAGGCTTCCCTGTCCCGTCACCAACTCCCAGAGCCTGCTCAAACTCATGTCCATCGCGTCGGTGATGCTATCCAACCATCTCATCCTCTGTTATTCCCTTCTCCTCCTCTCGTCAATCTTGCCCAGGGTCTTTTTCAGTGAATCAGTTCTTCACATCAGGTGGCCAAGGTATTGGAGTTTCAGCTTCAGCATCAGTCCTTCCAGTGAATGTTCAGGACTGATTTCCTTTAGGATTGACTGGTTTGATCCCCTTGCAGACTCTCAAGAGTCTTCTCCAACACCACAGTTCAAAAGCATCAATTCTTCAGCGCTCAGCTTTCTTTACGGTCCAACTCTCACATTCATACATGACTACTGGAAAACCATAGCCTTGACTAGACAGACCTTTTTCAGCAAAGTAATGTCTCTGCTTTTTATATTCTGTCTAGGTTGGTCATAGCTTTTCCTCCAAGGAGCAAGTGTCTTTTAATTTCATGGCTGGAATCACTGTCCACAGTGATTTTGGAGCCCCCCAAAATAGTCTCTCACTGTTTCCATTGTTTCCCCATCTATTTGCCATGAAATGATGGGACCGGATGTCCCATCACTTGCAAGTTTGCTCCTCCCCAATTGGGGGTCAGCTGGGGATCCAGTGATTTGGAGACCCTCATTCCTCAGCGCAGTCCAGGCTGGCGTGGGCTCAAGCACACAGCACAGATGCTTGTGCATTGCAAGAGAACAACTCTCCACTGGAGTTAAAATATGAAGGGAGTGAGCAGCCTTTCCATAGTCTGCTTGCACCCTTCATGTGCTTCACAACATCAAAAGCAAGTGGAAGGCAAAAGGCTCAATCATAGTTAAAAATTCAGACAAGAGTTGAAAATGGATTATTTTTGTTCCTGGTAATCTGTGTGGCCAGCTTCTGTCTTTCTTTAGCAACAGACAAGAGACCATAGATATTGCCACCAAAATAAAAAGTTTCTAGAGAGCAGTACGTGGTAAGCTGTAATATGTTTACTTATGAATTAGCCTTTAATCAACAGATTCAATATTAATTAATAATTCATAAGCTACTCTTAGCATAGAAATGACATAATTATGTCTCTGATTCAACCCAAAGTGTCCACTGCAGAATGTGTAAAATGTTAATTAGTAGTGAAATGCAGTTAGAAAAAAACTCTTTTAATTATGTAATAAGGCTCATTACAATGGGTAATCAACAAAGCTGCCAAATTAGTCCTCTGGTGGCATTTTTCTATATATAGCAAATAAACTTTTGTTTGAAGAAAACGTGTGTTTGAATAGACAGGTTTTGAATTGCTTTCCTGAAAGGAGCAGCAGCAAATCCCAGAAACAGTTTAGAAATGACCTTGTAATCTTTCAGTTCTGTGAGCCAATAAAGATGGGTCAGATAAAGGAAGGAAAAAAGTCCCAAGTACTCCTCCAATAGTTGAATAAAATTTCCCCTGGGTTTGAACCAATGTGATATTATCCTTTATTAACCTCAGCAGCCTCTGAAAGAGTTCAGATAGCAGGAACATTGTGATAAATAGGGTATTAATGCAGCACCTATTGAATAGAGAACATCAAAGAAATAGAAAATGTGATGCCTCACTTTCATTGTTAAGACCTCAAAAACTGAGTCTCTATCCATTCTACATATGTGAGCGCCATGGCCAAGAATTCACCACATATTCATGAACGAAGATGAAACCGAATCCATCACTCGTTTATCATTTACTCACTCATTGGTTCTTTAAAAACATACTGATTGTTTTCTAAGCTCAGACCCAGTGTCGGGACAACAAAGATGACCAAAGCATGAGCTCCACACCCGTGGAGCTCTTGCAAGTAGCTGGAGGAGGAGATCTGAGGTTTGCAAATCAAAACATCCTAGACTCCCATACACTGTCATCCCATCCTCACCACATATAGTCATGTGAAGTTAGGCAAATAGCTCGCCTCAGGCTCATCTCCAGGGCGATGGTTCTATCCATGTTGTGGGGTTCTTTAAAGGTTTCAGTGTGATAATAATGTGTAACACTCAGCCTGTGTGTGGCAGAAAACAGTGCACAAAGACTGCCTCTTCCCCATCCTTCACATCCGGGGTGGCGGTGATTTATCAGCCTGAGCTAAACTTAGTACAGATATCATATAAAGACGAGGGCTTCTCTGGGGGCTCAGTGGTAAAGAATCCACTTGTAATGCAGGAGACACAGGTTTGATCCCTGGGTCAGGAATATCCCCTGGAGAAGGGCACAATAACCCACTCCAGTATTCTTGCCTGGAGAATCCAATGGACAGAGGAGCCTGGTGGGCTACAGTCCATGGGGTCACACAGAGTCCAACACAACTGAAGTGACTTTGCACACGCACATAATATAAAGACCATGGATTTTAAGGAACNCTACCATGCCACAGACCTCCCCGATAATGAGCACATTCTCATTTTATATGCTTAGGCCACTTCTGCAGCATGTGCTAGCTTTAAAAAATCAGCCTCCTTGGGTTACGTGCTTGCTCATATTTGAGACACTTACCAACTCCTCTGGGGGACTGAGGCCAAGATGACATAGCCCTTGGCCTGGAGTTACCCACCTGCTTGTCGATGACCCAGTGGATGAACAGAATCTTGCAAGTACCTTATTTTACAAGGTTAGAGTTCAGTAAGCACTTTGAGAAGGGCTTAGCTAAAGTCCATCTGGACATTAAGAGAAAATCTTTCCTTGGTCAGGAAATCTACAGAGGATGCTCCCCCAAAAATCAGACAGCCTTTCAGTGGCCAAAGCACTGAACAACAATGAATCACCCAGAAGGAATATATTGTCTTTCATTTCTTCTAATTCCTACCAGAAGAATCTCAGCATGGCCTGGCACCTTGACCCATAACACTCAAGGGAACTCCACATCAAGGACAGAATCATCCCCAGCACATGGTATTTATGGAGCATTTAGAAGCATTGCTTTTGTTTCAACTGCAGTTATCCATTGGGCTTCCCTGGTGACTCAGAGGATAAAGCATCTGCCTGCAAAGCAGGAGACCTGGGTTCGATCCCTGGGTTGGGAAGATCCCCTGGAGAAGGAAATGGCAACCCACTCCAGTATTCTTGCCTGGAGAATCCCATGGACAGAGGAACCTGGTGGGCCACAGTCCACAGGGTCGCAAAGAGTCGAACACAACTGAGTGACTTTACACACATCCATAGTGCATCTTTTATGCAGAGCACAAAATACTGTGTCACCTACTGTCTCATAGTCAAGTTTAAGTCCAAAATTGAAATCGATCTTTTTTAAAGAGGAGATGCTTCATATTGTACCAGCAGGTTGCAAAGGACCAAAAAAAAAAAAAGAACACGAGTGACTAGAGTTTGAAAAACACTGCGTTTCATAATGCATCTACATGGATGAACTGGGCTGTGAGTGTGGAGGGCAGGATTTCAACAGCAGCAGGGAAAATTTGGAAAACAGTTTTCGCCAAGAAATGCCCAGGAATAGACAGAATTTTGGTGAGTAAGGACAGGCAGTGAGAAGTGCTGGCTAGAAGGCAGGTTAGAGCCAGAAGCACTGAGCAGCAGAGAGGGGATGACCACATGAGTATTCATCTGTGGGGAAGGGGGGAAGGGGGTCAGCTATGACTGCAGGGCCACCAGGCACTGGAGCGATGAATGTGCACCCCTCTAGGGGATCCCCTTGGGCTCACGCAAGAAACACTGGTGCAAGTCAGCATCCTTGATCTCAGACTATGTGCCTGGACACATCACCACACACTTTTAATAAGGACTGAAAGTGAAGTCACTCAGTCATGTCCAACTCTTTTGCAGCTTCATGGACTATAGCCCACCAGGCTCCTCTGTCCATGGGATATCCCAGGCAAGCATGCTGGAAGTTGACATTTCCTCCCCCAGGGGATCTTCCCGACCCAGGGAAAGAAATCTGGGCCTCCAGGATTGCACACAGATTCTTTACTATCTGAGCCACCAAGGAAGCCCTTAATGACAATACCTTTCTTATGGGCCCAGTATGCTTCTGCTGCATGATGCCATGCCTGTCATTTTTAGATTTCTATCAGCTGGAAAAGGCAGGAGTTCTTAATTATTCTAGGGGAAATTTTCAGTTAACTGTGGGTCTGGGAAAACCAAAGAGTGTGAAAGGAAATGTGTGCTGACAGCCTGTCTTTTCTGCCTGGGGGTGGGGATGTGTTGGTCATTACACAACGGACTGGCCCTCGTGCTCCTCTGGTGAAGAATTCAGCCAAAGTCCTGGGCTGAAACACAGGATGGGGCTGAGAGAAGATCTCTACGTAGAGTGAGGAGCCTCCATCCTTTCCTTAGGACAACCTTTTGGATATCGCTCACAGCCACTGCTCCTTCCCCTTGCAGAGGCAGAAGTGGTTTTGAGCTTGGCCCTTGTAACAGGCAGAGATCCCAAAGGCAAGACTTATAACATGCAAAAGCAGTCCTAGCACCTCTCTATTCTGCCGTGAGATTAAAAAATATACTGTCATTTTTTATTAGCTAACTTGATACCTCCTTGTGCAAAGTGCAACTACAAAAAGGATCTTTCTCTCTCTCATCTTATAAAAGCAAATAGCTGGCTTTGTAGTTTGGTACTCCTCTGATAGAGTCCCACTGGAGCTCTTTTCCAAATTAAAACAAACAAACGACAACAACAACAAAAATAGACGTATGCAAGCTGAAAACATTCCAGGCTTGACATACTCTGGGTGTTTTAATTTTAATTTCTAAAGGATATTGATGGTGTACTTGGGGGCAGGAGGGAGGAAAGGCAATGGAAAATTACATTTGTGCTAAAACTTTGCGAGTATATAATCATCTATATTCTCAAAAACAAGTGAATTTCTTAAAGGTAAACACTCCAAATGCGACCCCACCCATGTAGCCTACTTATATGAGACTTTGGCCACTGTCTTATACATTAAGAAAGGAGTTTTAAAAAGAAGGGTGGAAATGACTGATGTGACACAGGTTAAGGATAGTCACAGTCACAACTTTTAAGAGTTGTGATGCAAGGGCTTCTAGTTGCATGGAGGTTTATGGTGGCCACAGCTCTGTTCTTGGAAAAGAAGCAGCTCGTAAAGTCCTGGGTCTGGACAAGTCTGCACCATCCCAGAGAGCCTGCCACCCCCACCTCGCATCCACCCCACCCAGAGTCCTGGGGAGTGGATTGTTAATGTCCCAGAGTTTAATTTGGGGGACCTCATTTCCCCCTTCCTGCCACAGAAACAGGTTCTAAGGAAATGCAAAAAAGTTTAGGTTCTCAGCAGATAAAACCCATGAGAACATGGAGGGTCCTGAGGAAGATGTTCCAGAGATGGAAGGCTAGAAAGCTTTGCATATATCATCCCAGCATCCTGGAAGGCTCCTCTTCTTGCCCAGCTCTTTGGACTCATCTTTTCCAGCCTCAGCCTCACTCCTGAGGAAGTATTCCCTCCCAGCTAGCACTCGCATGTTCCATCTCTGTCAGGCCTGCCTGCACTTCCCTCCCCCAGCTCCCCATATTCCTCCTCCAAGGCATTATCCCCTCTTGTCAAGAAAGAGTTACCTTTATGACACATGGCATCATCACCCACCCTCCACGTGGAGTGTGAGCTCCATTAGCTGAGCACCTACTGTGTGCTGGCCTCTCTCGCACAATTACTGTGCACAGGCAGTGAGCAGAATACACAGGCCGTCTCACCCCTCACTCAGCTGGGGACAGCCTGGGGACAAGAAGTCAGCACCTACGTGTATCAAGTGTCAGTTGACCACTGGAGCTTTGGAGAAAAATAAAGTGGAGAATGGAGAACGGAGAAGGCTCTAGGGGTGGGCAGGCTGGGAGTGTAGGTGGTGATCAAGGCCTGCCTGGTTTCGAGGTGACAGCAGAACAAAGGTGGGAGGAGAGGGAGAAAGCCAAGTGAGCGCCAGAGGGAGGGAATTTGGGGAGAGGAACCAAGGAGTTCAGAGGAACCAAGGAGTTCAAAGTCCCAAGGCTGGAGCTCCTGTGGAGAGCTAAAGTGCCAGCAGGGATGCACAAAGCAAAGGGCAGGTTGAGTGGTAGTGGTGCGGCCATGGGGCTTCTAGGGACTCCAACTTTTAGTCCAAGCATTTCTTTTTAAAGTGGATTCCTTTAATTTTAAAAATGAATTGATTTAGAGAGAATTTGTTATCTGGTTGTCCTTAACACTGGTGGTTCACTGGCCCCAGTGCAGGGGCACAGGTTTGATCCCTGATTGGGGAACTGAGATCCCACATGCCACATGGCACGGCATACGTTCAGTTTAGAGGAGACAGCATTAATAAGAGCTATAAACATGACCATGAGAAAAGCTGAGCACCAAAGAATTGATGCTTTTGAACTGCCATGCTAGAGAAGACTTTTGAGAGCCTTAAGGACAGCAAGGAGACCCAACCAGTCCATTCTAAAGGAAATCAGTCCTGGATATTCATTAGAAGGACTGATGCTGAAGCCCAGATACCTAAGCCACCTGATGGGAAGAAGTGACTCATTGGAAAGATCGAAGGCAGGAGGAGAAGAGGAAGACAGAGGATAAGCTGGTTGGATGACATCACTGACTCAATGGATATGCATTCGAGCAAGCTTGGGAGTTGTGATGGACAGGGAAGGCTGTCATGCTACAGTCCGTGGGGTTGCAAAGAATAGGACACCACTGAGCTAGTGAACTGACTGATAGGGATGATACAGCATTATCTGACCAAAACAGTGGTTTGAAACTCATAAATTCTCACATGAATCCAGAACTGGTGTGCCAGGTCAAGAGCTGGTCTCTGAATCCCTCTGTTGGAGTGGGAGGGGAGTCTCGAGCCCTTTTCCAAGTAAAGGTTTAATTAAGAAGAACCTCTTCTCTGAGCATGTGACAGCAAACAAAATAAACTTTGTTTCTATCAAAATCAGATTGAGAACCTGCTTAGGCCTGTGGACATGGGCATCCCACTACATGCTTCCTCATTCTTACCTGGAGAATGACAGAGAAGTCCATACAGCTGTCACTACTATTCACTTGCCTTCTCACGTTAAAGGGGGTTTCTTAGGGTGGTGTAACAGACATTTTGAAATGATCATTTACTATCCTGAAATGAAATACTAATGGATAACAAAACCTCCTTAAAACCAAATGTCCTACCTCAGGAAAATTTTAAATCAGAGAAAGGAAAAAGTACTGTCCTGAAGATCAACATCTAGGAACACAAAGAGAAGTAGGGAGTGAACTCCATGGTGATCCAATGATTAAGACTTCACCTTCCAATGCAGGGGATGTAGCTTCTATCCACAGGGTGCTAAGATCCCACAGGTCTCAAGATCAAAACATAAACAGAAATGATATGATAACAAATTCAATAAAGAGCTCAAAAATGGAGTCAAACTAGATGTCCATCAGCAGACGAATGCACAAGAAAGCTGGGGTACATATACATAGTGGACTATTATGCAGCCATTAAAAAGAATACATATGAATCAGCTCTAATGAGGTGGATGAAACTGGAGCCTATTAAACTGAGTGAAGTAAGCCAGAAAGAAAAACATCAATACAGTATACTAATGCATATATATGGGATTTAGAAAGGTAATAACAAAAACCCTATATGCAAGACAGCAGAAGAGACATAGATACATAGAACAGTCTTTTGTACTCTGTGGGAGAATGCAAGGGTGGGTTGGTTTGTGAGAACAGCACATGAAAATAGCATGTATATTATCACCTGTGAAACAGACAGCCAGTCCAGTTTCGATGCATGAGACAGGATGCTTGGGGCTGGTGCATTGGGATGATGCAGAGAGGTGGGATGGGGAGGCGTGTGGGAGGGGTATTCGAGATGGGGAACACATGTACACCCATGGCTGATTCATGTTAATGTATGGCAAAACCACTACAATATTGTAATTAGCCCCAAATTAAGATGAATAAATTGATAAAAAATAAAGCTATGTTGCAAAAATAAGTGTAAGACAATAAAAATAACAACAGTAAGAAAAAAAAATGGTCCACATTAAAATAATTTAAGAAATAGAGAAGTTCATTTATACTCGAGGGTTCATCAGGTGGCATTAGTGCTAAAGAATCCACCTGCTAATGCAAGAGACATGAGACACAGGAAGCTCCCCTGAAGTAGGCCATGGCAACCCACTCCAGTATTCCTGCCTGGAGAATCCTGTGGACAGAGGAGTCTGGGGTCTATAGGATCACAAAGAGTTGGACATGACTGAGAACACACAAGTATTTCTACTCACAATAGTGCGTGCTCCAGTAGGTAAATGTTTGAGCACACAGCCTTGCACCCAAATGTGCCATCACTGAGGATTCAGCCTGGCAAATGCAGGAGGACACAAGTGCGCAGCCTCAGCCATTCACAAAGCCATCGAGGTACTGTGGCCATCATGTGATTGCCACAAACTGCAAAGCAAACCATGGTTAGGCTCTGAATAAGACAAAATATAGACTTTTCCAGTTTACACAATAATTGCAGCCCTGGAAAACTTTTATTAAATTTATGTGACAAAGTGCAGATAAGGTTCTCCACTCAGCTTATTATGAATGGGTTTGTACTTACTTAACTATCTTGCAGAACATTTAAAAATCATTCAAGCCTAAGGTACGTGATGAAGCAGGCCCCACTCCCATGTGTACTGACCCCCATTTCATTGCAACAGTCAATAATCACACTGCTAGAATTTTTCACAGTCACTCCTTCTTCAAGAACTAGAGTCTCCTAGTCTAGGGTCGCCCTCCTTTAGTGAGCCAGGAGGAGGTAGAGCTGACAGAGATGCCTCTTTATAAACTAAAGTGAAGTGAAGTGGAGTCTGTCAGTTGTGTCTGAGTCTTTGTGACCCCATAGACTGTACAATCCATGGAATCCTCCAGGCCAGAATACAGGAGGGGGTGGCCTTTCCCTTCTCCAGGGGATTTTTCCGAGCTCCAGGATCATACCCAGGTTTCCCACATTGCAGACAAACTCTATAGCAGCTGACCCACCAGACAATATGTAAAACAGTATTTTGTGCTCTGCATAAAAAATGCAATATGGATACCTGCAGTCAAAACAAAAGCCAGATGTCCTAGGGGCTGTGTGTAGCCCGTCTTCTGTGCCTGGAAATCTGGCCCAGTCTGTTCCTCTGCTCCTTCACAACTTTCCTGACTGCCCCCAGCTCCTTTTTGCCTTCCTCTCCCTTCTGCTCAGGGATCCACGTTTACACTTACATGCCTGCTTACATGTACAGCTTGCTCCATCGGTAAGATTCCTAGGCCATTTCCCAGGATGTCAGTGCTTCTGCTGCCCCGAGATCTTTGTACCTTACACAAGTTCTTTCATGTGTTCAGTGTCCCCTCTTCCATCCCCCAGCCAGGCCAGTTCAGTGAGCTCACACAAACTTTTTACCAGTGCACATGGGTGTGCATGCACATATACACACATACACACACCCAACAATTCTGAAACAAAACTTGCATATATGGGGAAATATTGGTTTGTTAGGAGCTACACTACACATTACTGACAAAATGGAGGCATGGCCCAACTCCCTCTCTTTGTCCTGCAGGCACAGACCTGAGATGAAGGATTTAGGCCTTGTGATTCTGACTTGAATTTTCCTTTCCTTGGCTAAGTTGACTGCAAAGAATATTAAGGTGCTTATTCTTGAGAGGAGCATGAGAAGGCCCAAAGCCTTCTGCAGTTTTGCTCAGAGAATAATTCATAAAGTTAATTATTGACATTTGTTCAAGGATCTTTACAAAAGAGTGGTCCAGTATGACCATGTAGGCCGCAGCTTGAGGCCATAGGAAGGATTGTTATCTGAAACTTATTTGTGAAGGGAATGTTTATGGCAAAGGAGTTTGCTGAATTTAGGGTTTATGAATATAAAAATAGAAGCTAAAGATTTAAAGAATGTTGTAATGTTAGCATATTTTACTATAGCTTATAGAGAATAGGAGTTTTAGAGATATTAATATCTAGAAGCTTTTTAAGAGACAGTGAGATCAGGATACTAGGGGCAAACAGGATTTAGAAAGATAAGAAATAAACTGAGGTTTGTGCTTTGCAGCCCAGTTATAAGCATGAGTTACAATGTAGTCATGAGTTAAAGTAAACATAATTCTGAGGGAACCACTGCTGCAGAAACTCTGCTTGAAGGACAATGATTTATGGAGATAATAAATCTGGGTGAGGGGATATTGAAAATGTCAAACCTTTGACCTAATGCTTTTGTCAAAGTATAAAAGAGAATGTAAAGCTTGAAAAACACATGCAGTCCAAAAAACTAAATGAGAGGTTGCACCATTACTCACCGACACCGCCCATCCCTTCAGGTTGATTTCCTGGCTGCTGGAGCTGGACTCCAGCATTGGTTGACTTGTCCAGTATATGGATTTTGGTAAGCACCCCTCTTTTTTGTCCCAGTTATTTTTTTCACTCTGTAGTTGATCAAGTTAGTGTCCTCTTCTACTTCTGTGATATATCCTGGAAGGTGAATGGGATTTGTTTATAAGGGTGATCAACATGCAAAGAGGTTGGCATGGTCGAAAGTCCTCACTGTGGACAGTGGAGTGACTTATACCTATTTTCTCTATTCCTGTCATCTTGGACTGAATCCAGTGCCAATCAGGTTGGTGTGATTTCATTCCTTGTGCTTTCCTTCCAGAAAGGACACAGAAATAGCAAGGGACTTTGAACTTGAAATTGATCATGCACCCCTTTTCCCTGGGACAAAAATTCTTTAACAACTTTCTCTTTACAGAAAAGCAGCCCAAATTCCTATCACTTGGATGATGATTTACTTAAAATCATGAAGAAATTCTGCATCAGTAATGTCAGTTTAATGATCAGTGTAAGAATACGTGGGTAGGGGTAAAAGTTAACGTATTTCAATCATTCAGTAGTGTTTATAGAACACTTAACACATCAACCCCAAATATTTCCTGACATATAAAAAATTTCCTGACAGATGCATTCCTGCAATATCTTTGCCCTTTTGTGATCCTAATTAACATTCTCACTTCAGCAAGTGATATTATTGCATTTGGGGCATTATTGTAAGGGCGTGGGTATTCTTGTTTTCACATGTGGGTCACTGTTAACTATTCCTGCGATAAAGCATTCCTTGCTGTGTGCAAATATCATGGAACCCTTTAAAAAAGTCCAGTTCTTTTTAATGGCTGAGCAATACTCCATTGTGTTTATGTACCACAGCTTTCTTATCCATTCATCTGCTGAGGGACATCTAGGTTGCTTCTATGTCCTGGATATTATAAACAGTGCTGCAATGAACATTGGGGTACCCGTGTCTCTTTCAATTCTGGTTTCCTCATTGTGTATGCCCAGCAGTGGGATTGCTGGGTCATAAGGCAGTTCTATTTCCAGCTTTTTAAGGAATCTCCACACTGCTGTCCATAGTCGCTGTACTAGTTTGCATTCTTACCAAAACCGTGTAAAAGTGTTCCCTGTTCTCCATTTGAATCAGTTCTAATGAGGTGGATTAAACCGGAGCCTATTATACAGAGTGAAGTAAGCCAGAAAGAAAAACACCAATACAGTATACCAATGCATATATATGGAATTTAGAAAGAATGGTAATGATAACACTGTATGCGAGACTGCAAAAGAGACACAGACGTATAGAACAGTCTTTTGACCTCTGTGGGAGAGGGCGAGGGTTGGACGATTTGGGAGAATGGCATTGAAACATGTATAATATCATATATGAAATGAATCGCCAGTCCAGGTTCGATGCATGATACTGGATGCTTGGGGCTGGTGCACTGAGATGACCCAGAGGGATGGTATGGGGAGGGACGGGTGTTCAGGATGGGGAACACGTGCATACCTGTGGTGGATTCATGTTGATGTATGGCAAAACCAATGCAATACTGTAAAGTAATTAACCTCCAATTAGCATAAACAAAATTTTTTTAAAGTCCAATTCAAGATGTTGGAAGCATTTGATCCAGGAATGAAACAGAGGGTCAAATTCACATGCAATCTAACAAAGATACACAAACTTTAAAAAAATGAGTGAATATGAGCAACACAATGCATGTGTTTTGAATAGTGACATGCAAGAATTCAGACAGCTATGGCAGCAGAGCTGTGAATAATGGCACAAGCATGGGTGCAACATGAAAGAAGACAGGAGTATAGGCAGACCCACAGGAAGAAACATCAATTCACATTCATGGGCAAACACAATGGAGACACCCAGTCTTCATTCTAAACCTAGGAAAACATGAACACATCCAGGGAAAAGGAAGCAAATGCAGCTCAGGGTGATTGAGCCAGAATGCTCATGAATTCATCACTAATCTGCCAAGTCACACATGCATTGATATTCGGTGGAAGAAAATCTTACACAACACATCCAAGTGTGCAGTCAAATCTAATAGCACCTAGACGTTGTGGCCCTAGTGAAAGCCATCAAGAGTCTGGGACACAAGTCATGGCAAGTTTCCAGAGAATGACCCATCCAGTCAACATCCACAGTTCAGTTTACTAACTGATTTATGATTATCACTGCACTCTTCACTCCAGGACAGATTAGAGCTAAAGTCACCCATGGTCCTGAAGCACTGGAAGGAAATGTTAGGCACTGGGGGACCCTCTCCTAAACTTTTATTGTCTTTATATTCTTTGCAAAGCCTTGCTAAAACTTCTGAATGTGGATAAATGCCATGCAGTCCCTAGATGAACGCAGTCTAAGGTCCCCAAAACCATGCCCCAGTATGCCATCTCACACCCGCCGCAGAGTTATTACACCATAGTTTCAGCTTTGTTTTGTATTGAACTAGAGCTGAGAGAGACAGATACCAGCCTGATGGAGCCTCAAGGGTTCTTTGAAGTTTATAGGTTAAAAAGGTAAGAAGACATGTTTACAGTGTCTCCTGGGCTGGTTGTTCAGAAATCACCCAGAGAAGGGCAAGCCTTGCCTTCTAGAGCTGTAGATGCTTCTCTGGAGAAGGGGACAAGCTGGGGTTTAGATATTCAAATGCAAAACCTGGCCCTGAGCAAGAGATTTCATTCGGGACATCTTGAATGGAACATCCATAAACCCGTGAATGTTGATGTTCAAAATTTATCCTCTGCCCTCTAAAGAGATGCTGCTCACGGAGAAAAGTTTTACAGTGAGAACTTCATGTGGGAAAGAACTTCATGTGGGATATCACCCTCACGCATGTCCACATTGGAGCCATTGAATCTAGGATGAGAAGACAACACTGAGGCAACAAATGTTGAACTCTCCCTACCCCATTTGTGCCAGTCTCTCCTTTGCCCAATCCAGAGGTGGACACAGTTCCAGAAAGCAGTCATCTACTTCAGAAGGACCACCTTAAGTGCTGACCAGTCCCTCAGTGAGCTCCATATGCTCCAGATGTTCTCACTGGCTCTTGGCTCAAAGAGTAGCAAAAAAGCCCTAGAAGAGAGATAGGTCCTTTGTGGTTGAAAACATTCTGTGCTGAGCCATTCAGCAAGGAAGAGACACTGTCACCAGAGGGTTCCTGAGAAAAATGTTATTTCTATACTTTGGCCTGATAGAGGGCCTTGGGCAAACAGCTTAAGCCTTCCTAGAAAAAGGGATATTAACCACTGAGCCATAGCAGCAAGAGCAACAGCAGCATGGGACGCAGCACGTGGCTGGATAGGTTGGCGGTAACATCCTCATTCCTCTCACTTCTGCCCCTGCACACTTTTTATCTAAACTGAGTTCCTGGAGAAAATAACAAAATTCACATGAGCTCAAACATTGTGATGGGATCTCTTTTCTTTTGTTTATCCGTTTCCTGGCAATGTATCGTTTCCCCTGGTCACTTTTGCCAGAAACTATATCCTCACTGTCTTCCCACCCCACACTTTCTACCTAGGCCACAGCCCCCCTCCATATACCTTATACCCCTACCCCTTAAGATTTTACCTGGAAATCTAGTTCTGGGAAGTGGACTCTCAGAAAAGCTGACCATGCACTCATATACATATGGCCTTCTAGGTTCATAGTGAGTTGAATGTTAGGGCTTTTCCCTTGTTCTGTACTCTTAAAGTCTGATGACATGCAACAGAGAAGATACCTGGGGCACCTCCTTCCAACAAAATTGCATTCCATTCTTTCGAACTCTGGCCCTTGTTCACCAGACACTTTCCATGAACATCCACATTTCCCTCATATAATTGCCAGACCCACAGTTAATGGGCCACTCATCTTCTTTCTCCATCCTCCCCAATGCCCACCCCAAAGGAAGAACCGTGTTCCCTGACACAACCACAACATATGACTTAACCCCCTCTACAGATCTCCATGGACTGATAATTCCCACACAGTGTTAGAGAAGACTCTTGAGAGTCCCTTGGACTGCAAGGAGATCCAACCAGTCCATTCTAAAGGGGATTAGCTCTGGGATTTCTTTGGAGGGGATGATGCTGAAGCTGAAACTCCAGTACTTTTGCCACCTCATGTGAAGAGCTGACTCACTGGAAAAGATTCTGATGATGGGAAGGATTGGGGCCAGGAGAAGAAGGGGATGACAGAGGATGAGATGTCTAGTTGGCATCACTGATTCGATGGAGGTGAGTCTGATTGAACTCTGGGAGTTGGTGATGGATGGGGAGGCATGGTGTGCTGCGATTCATAGCGTCATGAAGGGTCAGACACGACTGAGTGACTGAACAGAATTGATCTGAACTAAAACTGAGAAGCCTACATGCAGCTGAAGTGTTTGTCCTGAGGACCTGCCCCCAAAATATGCAGACACATGCAGCTGATGCTTTTTATTTATCTTTCAAAATTACTTCAGGTTAATTATGTCTCCCTGTCAATCCGTTTCAGAACCAGACCACTCTTCATTACTTTTCTGTCCAAGAGAACTATGCTGGCCATTGATCTTCACATGAAGCAGCTTCTTCGGTTTTCTATTTTAGGTAAAGGGAGACACTCCATCATGTTTCTTAAAATTGGGGGGTAGGGGGTGGGGGTGCTGCCCTTCACAGATATGTGTCAGAGAGAGACACAGATCTGTAAACCTACCCTCTCTGAAAACATTAAAGACAGCTTTAATATTTCAAGTCAGTTCCTAAAGGAGAGTCTGTGAACTTTTACATTTCCTCTAAGCACGTACTAAAAAACATGTATCCCAGTCTTCAAGTAGAACTGTTTATAATAGCTGGACATGGAAGCATCCTATATGTCCATTGGCAGACGAAGGGATAAGGAAGTTGGAGTACAGATACACAATGGTGTGTTCAGTTCAGTTCAGTTCAGTTGCTCAGTAGTCTCCGATTCTCTGCGACCCCATGAATCACAGCAGGCCAGGCCTCCCTGGCTGGACATTGAAGGTGTGTGTGCTTTTGTACAAAGAGGGCACAGAGAACTGAGAATTGCCTTTTCCAACTGGGACTGGGCACTTCTGGAAGTAACAAGACTGGGTGCTAGATGAATGCTCCCAGACTGGATATCCGGTCTACACAGGGATCCCCTCCTCACAACCAGGACCTTGGAGGGTGAAAGTCAATCTTGAGAATCTCCTTTCAGTGCATAGGGAATAATATCTGTTTCCCTTGAGGATTATAAGAACACAGTTACTGGGAGGTGGATCATAGAGGATCCTGCTGTGATGTATGTCGGAGAGTGTTTTGCCTATGTTCTCAAGGAGTTTTATAGTTTCTGGTCTTACGTTTAGATCTTTAATCCATTTTGAGTTTATTTTTGTGTGTGGTGTTAGAAAGTGATCTATTTTCATTCTTTTACAAGTGGTTGACCAGTTTACCCAGCACCACCTGTTAAAGAGACTGTCTTTACTCCATTGTATGTTCTTGCCTCCTTTGTCGAAGATAAGGTGTCCATAAGTGTGTGGATTTATCTCAGGGCTTTCTATTTTGTTCCATTGATCTATATTTCTGTCTTTGTGCCAGTACCATACTGTCTTAATGACTGTGGCTTTGTAGTAGAGCCTGAAGTCAGGCAAGTTGATTCCTCCAGTTCCATTCTTCTTTCTCAAGATTGCTTTTGCTATTCGCGGCTTTTTGTGTTTCCATACAAATCTTGAGATTATTTGTTCTAGTTCTGTGAAAAATACTGTTGGTAGCTTGATGGGGATTGCATTGAATCTGTAGATTGCTTTGGGTAGTATACTCATTTTCACTATATTAACTCTTCCGATCCACGAACATGGAATATTTCTCCATCTGTTAGTGTCCTCTTTGATTTCTTTTATCAGTGTTTTAAAGTTTTCGATATATAGATCTTTAGTTTCTTTAGGTAGGTATACTCCTAAGTATTTTATTCTTTTGGTTGCAATGGTGAATGGAATTGTTTCCTTAATTTCTTTTTCTACTTTCTCATTATTAGTGTATAGGAATGCAAGGGATTTCTGAGTGTTGATTTTATATCCTGCAACTTTACTATATTCATTGATTAGCTCTAGTAGTTTTCTGGTTGAGTCTTTAGGATTTTCTATGTAGAGGAGCATGTCATCTGCAAACAGTGAAAGTTTTACTTCTTCTTTTCCAATTTGGATTCCTCTTATTTCTTTTTCTGCTCTGATTGCTGTGGCCAGAACTTCCAGAACTATATTGAATAATAGTGGTGAAAGTGGGCACCCTTGTCTTGTTCCTGACTTGAGGGGAAATGCTTTTAGTTTTTCACCGTTGAGGATAATGTTTGCTGTGGGTTTGTCATATATAGCTTTTATTATGTTGAGGTACATTCCTTCTATTCCTGCTTTCTGGAGAGCTTTTATCATAAATGGATGTTGAATTTTGTCAAAGGCCTTCTCTGCATCTATTGAGATAATCATATGATTTTTATTTTTCAGTTTATTAATGTGGTGAATTACATTGATTGATTTGCGGATATTGAAGAATCCTTGCATCCCTGGGATAAAGCCCACTTGGTCATGGTGTATGATCTTTTTAATGTGTTGTTGGATTCTGATTGCTAGGATTTTGTTAAGAATTTTTGCATCTATGTTCATCAGTGATATTGGCCTATAGTTTTCTTTTTTTGTGGCATCCTTGTCTGGTTTTGGTATTAGGGTGATGGTGGCCTCATAGAATGAGTTTGGTAGTTTTCCTTCCTCTGCAATTTTCTGGAATAGTTTCAGTAAGATTGGTGTTAGCTCTTCTCGAAATTTTTGGTAGAATTCAGCTGTGAAGCCGTCTGGACCTGGGCTTTTGTTTGCTGGAAGATTTCTGATTACAGTTTCAATTTCCATGCTTGTGATGGGTCTGTTAAGATTTTCTATTTCTTCCTGGTTCAGTTTTGGAAAGTTGTACTTTTCTAAGAATTTTTCCATTTCTTCCAAGTTGTCCATTTTGTTGGCATATAATTGCTGATAGTAGTCTCTTATGATTCTTTGTATTTCTGTGTTGTCTGTCGTGAGTTTTGTGAGGGGGACAGTAAGCGAGAGATAAGGTGTCTTAGGTGGTGACACATGCCACAGAGAAGAAGACAGGGAAAGAAGTTATAGAATCTAACATGAGAAGTGAGTTTTGAGCAAAGGCCTGGAGGAGGCTGGAAGGTTAGGGAGCAAGGTATTTGCATATCCAGGGAAAGAGCATTCCAGCAGAAGAAGGAATAACCGGTGCACAGACTCTGATGTGAATGCTCTCCTGGAACATTTGGGGATCAATAGGGGGCCGGGGCTGATGGAGCAGAATAGAGAACGTGAGAGAAATCCGAGAGGTAAAGAGACACATCCTCCAAGTGGGGCCTTGTCAGCACCGAAAACCCAAAAAACAAAAAAAAGAACACAGTTAGCTGACCACCACCTTACCTCAAGAACACAAGATGTGACAGCAAGAAGTTTGCATCAGCTAATCACACCCCTCCCTCACGTTTCCTATATGTGGCCTTTGCTGAAAGATTTGACGGAGTTTGTGATTCCCGCCCCCCGCCCACTGGCTTACACTTTTATTCTTTTTTAATACAAACATTTGAAATTATAAGCACTTCTAAATATGCATCTCATGAATTCTGATATGCTGTGTTTTTATTCTCACTCAGTTAAAATACTTTCTAATCTTTTTATTTTTACCTCTTTTTAAAAATTTTATGTTAATTGGAGGTTAACTATTTTACATTATTGTGGTAGTTTTTGCCATACATTCACATGAATCAGCCATGAGTGTACATGTGTTCCCCATCCTGACCATCCCACCCACCTCCCTCCCCATCCTATCCCTCAGGGTCATCCCAGTGCACCAGCCCTGAGCATTGTGTCTCTTGCATCGAACTTGGACTGGCAATCTATCTCATATATGATAATATACATATTTCAATGCTATTCTCTGAAACCATCACAACCTTGCCTTCTCCCATAGAGTCCCAAAGTCTGTTCTTTACATCAGAGTCTAATGCTGTCTCGCATATAGGGTCATTGCTACCATCTTTCTAAATTCCATATATATGTGTTATTTTTTCTTTCTGACTTACTTTGCTCTGTATGATAGCCTCCAGTTTCATCCTCCTCATTAGAACTGATTCAAGTGCATTCTTTTAATAGGTGAGTAATACTCCACTGTCTATATATACCACTACTTTCCTCTCCATTCATCTGCCAATGGACATCTAGGTTGCTTCCACGTCCTATCTATTGTAAACAGTGCTGCGATGAACACTCGGGCACATGTGTCTTTTACTTCTGGTTTCTTTGGTGTGTATGCCAGCAGAGGGATTGCTGGGTCATATGGCAGTTCTATTTCCTGGTTTTTAAGAATCTTTATATTTTTTTCCATAGTGGCTGTACTAGTTTGCACTCACACCGACAGTGTGAGAGGGTTCCTCTTTCTCTGTATCCTCTCCAGCATTTATTGTTTGTAGACAATGAATAGATGGTATCTCATTGTGGTAATACACAGATGTTTGGTTAAATAAATAGATGTTTGTGGTAATANATATTGAAGAATCCTTGCATCCCTGGGATAAAGCCCACTTGGTCATGGTGTATGATCTTTTTAATGTGTTGTTGGATTCTGATTGCTAGGATTTTGTTAAGAATTTTTGCATCTATGTTCATCAGTGATATTGGCCTATAGTTTTCTTTTTTTGTGGCATCCTTGTCTGGTTTTGGTATTAGGGTGATGGTGGCCTCATAGAATGAGTTTGGTAGTTTTCCTTCCTCTGCAATTTTCTGGAATAGTTTCAGTAAGATTGGTGTTAGCTCTTCTCGAAATTTTTGGTAGAATTCAGCTGTGAAGCCGTCTGGACCTGGGCTTTTGTTTGCTGGAAGATTTCTGATTACAGTTTCAATTTCCATGCTTGTGATGGGTCTGTTAAGATTTTCTATTTCTTCCTGGTTCAGTTTTGGAAAGTTGTACTTTTCTAAGAATTTTTCCATTTCTTCCAAGTTGTCCATTTTGTTGGCATATAATTGCTGATAGTAGTCTCTTATGATTCTTTGTATTTCTGTGTTGTCTGTCGTGAGTTTTGTGAGGGGGACAGTAAGCGAGAGATAAGGTGTCTTAGGTGGTGACACATGCCACAGAGAAGAAGACAGGGAAAGAAGTTATAGAATCTAACATGAGAAGTGAGTTTTGAGCAAAGGCCTGGAGGAGGCTGGAAGGTTAGGGAGCAAGGTATTTGCATATCCAGGGAAAGAGCATTCCAGCAGAAGAAGGAATAACCGGTGCACAGACTCTGATGTGAATGCTCTCCTGGAACATTTGGGGATCAATAGGGGGCCGGGGCTGATGGAGCAGAATAGAGAACGTGAGAGAAATCCGAGAGGTAAAGAGACACATCCTCCAAGTGGGGCCTTGTCAGCACCGAAAACCCAAAAAACAAAAAAAAGAACACAGTTAGCTGACCACCACCTTACCTCAAGAACACAAGATGTGACAGCAAGAAGTTTGCATCAGCTAATCACACCCCTCCCTCACGTTTCCTATATGTGGCCTTTGCTGAAAGATTTGACGGAGTTTGTGATTCCCGCCCCCCGCCCACTGGCTTACACTTTTATTCTTTTTTAATACAAACATTTGAAATTATAAGCACTTCTAAATATGCATCTCATGAATTCTGATATGCTGTGTTTTTATTCTCACTCAGTTAAAATACTTTCTAATCTTTTTATTTTTACCTCTTTTTAAAAATTTTATGTTAATTGGAGGTTAACTATTTTACATTATTGTGGTAGTTTTTGCCATACATTCACATGAATCAGCCATGAGTGTACATGTGTTCCCCATCCTGACCATCCCACCCACCTCCCTCCCCATCCTATCCCTCAGGGTCATCCCAGTGCACCAGCCCTGAGCATTGTGTCTCTTGCATCGAACTTGGACTGGCAATCTATCTCATATATGATAATATACATATTTCAATGCTATTCTCTGAAACCATCACAACCTTGCCTTCTCCCATAGAGTCCCAAAGTCTGTTCTTTACATCAGAGTCTAATGCTGTCTCGCATATAGGGTCATTGCTACCATCTTTCTAAATTCCATATATATGTGTTATTTTTTCTTTCTGACTTACTTTGCTCTGTATGATAGCCTCCAGTTTCATCCTCCTCATTAGAACTGATTCAAGTGCATTCTTTTAATAGGTGAGTAATACTCCACTGTCTATATATACCACTAATTTCCTCTCCATTCATCTGCCAATGGACATCTAGGTTGCTTCCACGTCCTATCTATTGTAAACAGTGCTGCGATGAACACTCGGGCACATGTGTCTTTTACTTCTGGTTTCTTTGGTGTGTATGCCAGCAGAGGGATTGCTGGGTCATATGGCAGTTCTATTTCCTGGTTTTTAAGAATCTTTATATTTTTTTCCATAGTGGCTGTACTAGTTTGCACTCACACCGACAGTGTGAGAGGGTTCCTCTTTCTCTGTATCCTCTCCAGCATTTATTGTTTGTAGACAATGAATAGATGGTATCTCATTGTGGTAATACACAGATGTTTGGTTAAATAAATAGATGTTTGTGGTAATAAATAGATATTTGTGACAATAAATAAATGGTACCTCATTGTGGTTTTCATTTGCATTTCTCTGATAATCAGTGATATTCAGCATCTTTTCATGTGTTTGTTAGACATCTGTATGTCTTCTTTAGAGAAATGTCTGTTTAGTTCTTTGGCCCACTTTATTTATTTATTTATTTCCTTGCATTGCTTACCCTTCTGGAATTGAGCTGCAGGAGTTGCTTCATATTTTTGAGATTAATTCCTTGTCAGTTGCTTCATTTGCTATTATTTTCTCCCATTATGAATGCTGTCTTTTCACCTTGCTTATAGTTTTCTTCACTGTGCAAAAGCTGTTAAGTTTAATTAGGTTCCATTTGTTTTATTTTTCCTTTTATTCCCATTATTCAGGGAGGTGGGTCATAGAGGATCCTACTGTGATTTACATCAGAGAGTGTTTTGCCTATGTTTTCCTGTAGGAGTGTTATAGTTTGTGGTCTTATATTTATATCTTTGATCCATTTTGAGTTTTTTTTTTGTATATGTGTATGGTGTTATAAAGTGTTCTGGTTTTATTCTTTTACAAGTGGTGGACCAGTTTTCCCACCACCACTTGTTGAAGAGATTGTCTTTTCTCCATTGTATATTCTTGACTCTTTTTCAAAGATAAGTTGTCCATAGGTGTGGATATTTATCTCTGGTCTTTCTATTTTGTTCCATTGATTTATGTTTCTGTCTGTGTGCCAGTACCATACTCTATTGATGACTGTTGCATTGTAGTATAGCTTGAAGTCAAGCAGGCTGATTCCTGCTCATTGTGGTAATGATGTACCATTCTTCTTTCTCAAGATTGCTTTGGCTATTTGAAGTTTTTTGGATTTCCATGCAAATTATCAAATTGTTGGTTCTAGTTCTCTGACAAATACCTCTAGTAGCTTAATAGGGATTACATTGAACCTATAGATTGTTTTGGGTACTATATTCATTTTCACTATATTGATCCTTCCATTCCAAGAACACAGTCTATTTCTCCATCTATTTTTGTCATTCATCAGACTTTTATAGTTTTCTATACATAGGTCTTTTGTTTCTGTAGGTAGATTGTGATTTTTAAAGGTATAAGCCACCCATCTCCTTGCATGGCTCTGCAATAAAACATATCTCTACTTAAACTTCAATGTTTCAATATTGCTTGGCCTAAGAGTGTTGGGTGCACGGATATTTGGTTACAGTAGCACGCTATCTCGCTAGTCTATGGAAGGTAACAGACTCTCTGAGAGAATGCCTCATTTCAAAACCACATACACTCAGAAAAGTATGAGCAGTTTTTCCTTCTGTGTAAAGAAAATTAGCAGACACTGATAGCTCCTCCAATTGCCAGGTGAATTTAGGACAAAGTGTGACAAAGTTTGTCAGCAGGTCTTACTCGAGGACCACTTTCTATTCTGAAATTTTTGTAATGAGCTGATTTGTTAGGATGCATATATATAGAATATATCTTTTGTCTTGTCAGTCTTTTAGCAGTTTGCTTATCATGTGCATCACATTATGGTTTAATACTTACTCCAAGATATAAATGCTTTCCTTCCCTTATGACTTTGAGGAGAGGATTTCTAGATTGGATATAAATTCTGAATTTGTCTTCATCTGTATTACCCCTGGACAATCCGTTTTTCTTTTCTGTATTGTGGAGACTTACTACATATGGTGAACTCTGGGAGAGAGATAGAGCAGTACCAAGTGGAAAGAAGAAACTAGATATTATGGAATAAATTTTATTCTCTCAAAAAATGTGTATGTTGAAGCTCTAACTCTCTGTACTTTATATGTAGTCAACCTCCATAAGATATAATTTCTTTCTGAACTATTTTGGAAATAGGGACTCTTTATAGGTAGTTGGGTTACTACAGCTGGCACTTTATAAGAACAGTAGATCAGTCGCAAACAACACAGAGACATTACTATGTGAAAACAAAGACAAACAATGGCTAGTCATAATCTAAAAAGATGTCAGAAGAAGACAAACATGCTGACCCTTTGGTTACTGACTTGATACCCAGGAGTTGCTGAAAACATTTATTGAAGCTGCCTGGTACTGGGCACTTTGTTATGGCAACCCTAGCAAACTGATACATGCACTTTCTCTGGAAAAGAAGCTGTCAGTTCCAAAAGAGGCATCTTTTTCTTACTTATATTTTCAGGAAATGAAAAATGGCAAGGATCTCTCTTTCTCATCAACTGACAATGCTCACAGATTCCTCATGCTCCCTAAGAGCTTTCACTGTCTCTTTAGAGATTCAGCTGGGCTAGAACATAATCCTCTTTCAAGGGTCAAGTTGACCTAGGAAATTTTAGAATGAGCATAATTCACAGGGAGTGGTAAAAGAAAATAAACCCATCAGGAACGTAGTCTGGTCTCCTGAAAAAGATACACTCCTGTCCTTTTATCCTTCCCACACATCTCTTTTTAAATCCTGGGAGGCAAATGGTTGTGACCAGGGCATTGCTGCCTGTTTCTTTAGTTATATGGCAAAGTTGTGATGTCATGGTCACCATGCCTCCCTAAACCTCCCCTCACCAAGACTCTAGGCTGCAGTAGCCATGCGGCAGCCTAGAGGATCACAAGGCCTCTTAAACCATTGGAGCTGCCTGGGCCTGCTTCCCACACATTTGCCCAGGTGGGCGTCTTTGTGTCACCTTCTCCGTGGCAGTTTGTTGGTCTGCGGCTGCCACTCTTTTTTCCAGTCCTCTGGATTCCTGAGACCCCAAAGAGGCCACCATTTGAGATTCCTACTACATACTTGAAAGAAAAAAATAAAACAAACCAGGAGTACAGTCCAGACTGAAGGGCCCCAACCCGTGGAGAGGTACATGGCCCTCAACTGCAACAAGGGCTGCTATGAGCAGCAAAACCACAGCTCCAGGCAAGCTCACCATTAACACCTTCAGCCATGCCAGGGACATGTCCCTAGGACTGATAAAGACTATAGACTTCAAGTACTCTACCAGCTCAAGAACTGTGCTAACAAGTCCTCTCCACCATCTGCCATAGGCGTGCCCGGAAGACTCTCTATTGCAGCCCATCAGGCCCAAGGCATGCTTAACTGAGGATATTTGGAAGTAACAGCACAGGTACAGTAGGCCTTGGAGAAAACAGACACCCAAAGTGAAGCCATATAGAAGCCTTTAGTGCCAGTTTCAGAGAGAAAATGCTCATCTCTTAGATGATCATGTCAATAGGATTCAAATCACTAACAACACTCAGCTTAGCTAAAGGAAGTGCAGGTTCCCTCTATGGAACTTAGTAAGTTTCAGTGTAGGCCTGTTTTCAGCCTCTCATTTCCATTCCTCAAATGTTTCCAGTCAGTCAGCAGGCAGTTCAAAATATGGACAGTGGATGGGCACTCATGGAATTCAGTGAAGTTCAGTGGAGACTGCAAGAAGAGAGAATCTTTCCCAGGCCAGGGACAGAGAATGCTACAGGTGTGTGATATGATGGAGGGAATTGGAAAGGAGAATGAAGGGGAGGCTTCTGAGCTACAATCTGGATTCCTGAGGTGGGGACAGCTGCTTTAGATATGCCTGCTGGCTTGGGGACATATTTCCAAATTTAATTTTAAAAAATGTGGTTACTGGCGTCTGAGCTTTTACAGTATTAATGCCTCAGCTTACTAGACTAGACCAAGTGCAGTGTTACCACTTAGAAATTCAGGAGATATTTGGTGGGTGGTGTGGAACTTCTGGAAGACTTGCTGTATCAGACTTGTTCCAACACTTCGAATACTTCATAGAGCTGGAGGCAGCACTCAGCTATAGTGGACGGTTCTTGTGAGTATAATTCCGTTCAGTTCAGCTGAGTCACTCAGTCGTGTGCGACTCCCTGTGGCCCCATGAACTACAGCATGCCAAGCTTCCCTATCTATGACCAGCTCCCCCTCACATGTTCAGACTCGTGTGCATTGAATCAGTGATGCCATACAATCATCTTATCCTCTGCCATCCTCTTCTCCTCCTGCCTTCAGTCTTTCCCAGTGTTAGCGTCTTTCCATTGTGTCAGTTCTTCGCATCAGGTAGCCACACTGTTGGAGCTTCAGCATCAGTTCTTCCAGTGAATATTCAGGAGTGATTTTCTTTAGGATTGACTAGCTGATCTGGGAATCCAGGGGATTCTCAAGAGTCTTCTCCAACACCACAGTTCAAGAGCATCAATTCTTTAGCTTTCAATTTCTTTATGGTTCAGTTCTCACACCCATCCATGACTTGGGAAAAGCCATAGCTTTAACTGAACGGACCTTTTTCTGTAGATTATGTCTCTGCTTTTTAATATGCTGTCTAGGTTTGTCATAGCTTTTCTTCCAAGGAACACGTGTCCTTGAATTCCATGAATGCATTCAGCATCTGGAGTGATTTTGAAGTTGAGAAAAGTAAAGTCTTTCAGTGTTTCCACTGTTTGTCTTTCTATTCGGCATGAAGACATGGGACCGGATGCCATGACCTTCGTTTTTTGAATGTTGAGTTCTAAGCCAGCTTTTTCACTGTCCACTTTCACTTCCATCAGTACAGACTCTTCAGTTCCTCCTCGCTTTCTGACAAAGGGTGATATCATCCGCATATCTGAGGTTGTCATATGCACATCAGTGTTATACATATCTGCATATCTGAGGTTGATGTTTCTCCCAGCTATCTTGATTCCAAGTTGTGTTTCATCAAACCCATCCTTTCGTATGATGTACTCTGCATGTAAGTTAAATAAGCAAAGTGGCAATATACAGCCTGAATATACTCCATTCCCCCAATTTGGCAACAGTCTATTGTTCCAGGTCTGATTCTAACTGTTGCTTCTTAACTTGCATACAGATTTCTCAGGCGGCAGATAAGGTGTTCTGGTGTTGGTGTTTCCTTAAGCATTTTCCAGTTTGTTGTGATCCACACAGTCCAAGGCTCTAGCGTACTCAGTGAAGCAGAAATGCATGTTTTTCTGGAATTTGCTTGCTCTTTCTGTGATCCGGCAGATGTTGGCAATTTGCTCTACGTATCCTCTGCTTTTGGAAATCCCTTTTGAGCATCTAGAAGTTATTGGTTCACTTGATGTTGGAGACTTGGAGACTTTGAGCATTTCTTTGCTAGTGTGTAAGATGAGTGCAATTGTTGGTAGTCTGAACATTCTTTGACACGCCGTTTCTTTGGGGTAGGAATGAAAACTGACTTTTTCCAGTACTGTGGCCACTGCTGAGTTTTCCAAGTTTGCTGGCCTATTGAGTACAGCACTTTCACAGCCTCATCATTTAGAATTTGAAATAATTCAGCCAAAATTCCATCATTCCACTAGCTTTGTTCATAGTGGTGGTTCCTAAGGCCCAATTGACTTCTTGCTCCAGGAAGTCTGGCTCTAGCTGGGTGAGCACACCATCATGGTTATCTCAGTCATTATCAACAGTTATTCTGTGTATTCTTGCCACCTCTTCTTAGTATCTTCTTCCATTAGGTCCATACTGCTTTTGTCCTTTATTGTGCCCCTCTTTGCATGAAATGTTCCCTTGGTATGTCTAATTATCTTGAAGAGGTCCCTTGTCTTTCTCAGTCTATGGTTTTCCTCTGTTTCTTTGCATTTATGCTTAGGAAGGCTATCTTCTCTCTCCTTGCTGTGCTTTGGAACTCTGCATTCTGGTGGCAATATCTTTCCTTTTCTCCATTGCTTTTCACTTCACTTCCTCACTGAGCTATTATAAAGGCCTTCTCAGACAACCATTTGCCTCCTTACAGTTCTTCTTGGCGATGGTTTTCATCACTGCCTCCCATATAATGTTACGAATGTCTGTTTTTCTTTCAAGAACATATGATACCTTAGTGACCTGAAGAGTTCTTCTTTCAGTGTCTTGTCTTTTTGCCTTTTCTTACAATTCATGGGGTTCTCAAGGCAAGAATACTGAAGTGGTGTGCCATTCCCTTCTCCAGTAGGCCACATTTTGTCAGAACTCTCCACCACGACCAGTCCCTCTTGAATGGCTCTACACGGCCTGGCTCCTAGTTTCACTGAATTAGACACAGCTATGATTCAAGTGTTCAGTATGGTTAGTTTTCTGTAACTGTGGTTTCCATTCCACCTGTTTCCCAGTGCATAAGGATGAGAGGTTTGTTGGAGCATCCTCATAATATTTCAATTATGAGATCATATAACCACCTATCTCGGATTTCTCTTTCTTTATCTTTGAATACATCTCTCCTTACACAAAATGAAGATAGCATTAACTTGGAAGCCACATTTTGGTGTTAGGACTTTTCTCTCTCTCTCCAGCTGTAACAATTGTGCTGAATGACTTCCTGCCACTAAATATGGCCCATTTTATAGTAACTCCTCCTGTGCCAGATATGCACAAGTGAATGTAAAGGGAGATAAAGTGCAGAAGTCCAGACATGCAGGCTTCTGATGACTGTTGTAAATAAAGAAAGGCCATGGGAAAGTGGGCTGTGAGTGGGCTGATTGACTTAACAGTGTGGGATAAGCTCTGAGGAAGAATCAGCAACCCTTGTACATAGTTCATTTGTCAAAGATATCAATAAGTCCCTGTTTATCTCGGCTAGTTCTTGTTAAGTCTTCCCCCTCACTGCCTGCATATGACGATCCTGCTTGCTCTCGAATGTAAGCTAGAGTTCAACTTCTTGCTTAGACTCTTGACAAGATTGCTTTTGACCTTACTGGCCATCCCTTTTTGTTTTTCTAAAGCAATCAATCAGTCTAGCCCATTGCTTCTGAAACCTTCACATATGTCACTGTGGAGCCCATGCTTTCATCTTCCTAACATCATCTTCCCCTGAGCACTCAGATACCTCCAGCAGTACTTCTGATGTGTTTCTCATGGAGACAATCGTGACCGACCTCATGACTTCTTATCAATCTTATTACAGTATGAAATAGGCAAATATGTGAAAAGCCTGTGAAAACTTCACTAACACTAGGGAACTCCTTCAGAAAATGGACTTTCAGCCTTCTTGCTACATTCTTGGATAGGGTCTATTAGCTTGGAGAAAGGAATATGTGGGAGATTCATTCTTGCTATGGAAATAATTGTGGAATACAGTGGAATCAAAAACTTCTTTTACTCGTGACATAAAAGTAGGCATGACAGCATGGCAAACACAGGAAGCAGAGCAACATACACTTGGGAGATGAGTAGCTCTCTAGTGCTTTAAGAGATCTGTTCTCATTGTAAAGTTGCCTGCTGCTCCTAGATAAGGAAGAGATATATGTGATTCTTGAGGTTATCATTGCGTCTCATTTGCAGAGCCTTCCATTGCACTCCCTATTGCTCTAGATATAGGAAACATTGTATTAGAGGTTATTATTCCCAAATCCAGAGAATAAATATACCAATGGATCAGACCCCCTAAAGCCAAGACAAGGTAGAAATCCTTATTTCAGGTAACAGGAAAGAAATTCCAAAATGTTGATGGTGGAAAGGAAGAAAAACTCTCTCCACATAGGAGGAAACAGGTTTTTCTTTCTTTCTTTTAAAGGAAAAGAAACAGCCAGTAGTCCATAAAAAAAAAAAAAAAGCGAAAAAAGAGGAGCCCCAAAGAATTGATGCTTTGAACTGTGGTGTTGGAGAACTCTTGAGAGTTCCTTAGACAGCAAAGACTCAACCAGTCCATCCTGAATGAAATTAGTCCTGATTATATTCATTGGAAGGAGTGATGTTGAGGCTGAAACTCCAATACTTTGGCCACCTGATGCGAAGAGCCGACTCACTGGAAAAGATCCTGATGCTAGGAAAGATTGAAGTAGGAGAAGTGGACAACAGAGGATGAGATGGTTGGATGGCATTACCAACTTAGTGGACATGAGTTTGAGCACACTTTGGGAGTTGGTGATGGACAGGGAGGCCTGGCAGTACTGTAGTCCATGGGGTTGCAAAGAGTCAGACATGACTGAGCAACTGAACTGAACTGAACTGAACTGAACTGAATAGTCAAAAAATAAGCTATTAAAATGACTTAGCATGCAAGCTTTACATTATATAGAGAAATTATTCCTGTAACATGATGGAAGGTATATTTAAAGTCAAGTGAATTGATCAGCAGTTTTCTGTAATAATCCAGATGAAGCTTTACTATAGGCAGTAGTGAATTAATAGCTGTGAATGAAGATTAGAGGGCAGATTCAACTAAAATATAGAAACTAAATATACATGATTTTGTGACAAATCAGAGAAGGCATAAGAGTAAAAGAAAACTCTGGTTTAATCCCCTGAGTATTAGGTTGGACATAAAGACAAATGTTGCTCTCACTAAGTGACCAAGTATTACAGGAAGTACAGGAAAAAGCTGTTACTGAGGATAAGACATAAATATAATTTAGAATTTTGCTTTTCAAAGAGAATTCTAAGGACCAAAACCAAGAATTTGTTAGAATCCTAAATTTGGACTCCCTCAGCATCTATTAAATAAAAATCTATACTTAAAATGTTTCCAAAGTAATCCAAAATCACAAATATGATATGTTGTGTTGTTCAGTTGTCAAGTTCTATTGAATATTTTGCAATTCCATGGACTGCAGCACACCAAGCTTGCTTCTCCTTCACTATCTCCTGAAGTTTGCTCAAACTCATCTCCAGCATGCCAGACCTCCCTGTCCATCACCAATTGCCAGAGTCTACCAAAACCCATGTCCATCAAGCCAGTAATGCCATCCAACCAACTCATCCTCTGTCGTTTCTTTCTCCTCCTGCACTCAATCTTTCCCAGCATCAGGGTCTTTTCCAGTGAGTCAGCTCTTCACAGTAGGTGGCCAAGTGTTGGTGTTTCAGCTTCAGCATCAGTCCTTCCAATGAACACCCAGGACTGATCTCCTTTAGGATGGACTGGTTGGATCTCCTTGCAGTCCAAGGAACTCTTAAGAGTCTTCTCCAACACCACAGTTCAAAGCATCAATTTTTTGGTGCTCAGCTTTCTTTATAGTACAACTCTCACATCCATACATGACTACTGGAAAAACCATAGC